>RXOD01004182.1:0-26687 GCA_005223375.1 Amoebophrya sp. AT5.2
GAAGGTTTCTCGAGAGTAAAGCTCACCTGCCGAAGCCTCTGTCCACGCTGGCTTTGTTCATGACGATTGCGTCCTCGATGTCGTAGCCGCTGTAGGAGATGACCGCAACACTCGCGTTGATGCCCGCGCCGAAGCGGTCGAAGTTGGCGAAGTCAAGCGTTTTCGATTTGGTCAGCGGTTTTTGCGGGTAGTTCAACAGGTACAACGCTATGGTGGGACCAGGTGGTAACTAAGTGAGTACTTAAGTGGTAAGTGAAATTTTTCGGGGCTCTCCGGGGTCCCCTTGTTTGGTGGTCCTAACGAGAAGAGGGCACAGGCGGCTTTCTGCGGCTATAACATGGCCTGGCATTGCCATTGGCACCGTTCTTGCGCCCTACAGCTAACACAAGGAGGAGAGCGCCAGCACTCTTTGCGCCATCTATTGCCCTACTTTCAGACTGTATCACCATGCTAGCCAGGAGCTTGCCGTGACTTTCTCGCTCTCCCTGTGCCTCCCCATAGCTCTAGTGTCCTCTGCCTCCTACCCCCCATCGAATGGGGCCCATTTCTAAAAACCGCCCGGGTGTTTCATCGACCCGGGCAGACTTCAGAGCGCCTTAATCGGCACTCGCCACCCGAGGGAACTACCCATGACACAGCACTTACCAGCTCCCTACTTACCATCTGGTCCCTTCATAAACACGTTGTCGCTGCGGTGGAACTGGTTGTAGGCGATGCAGCCCATCGCCTGCTTCCCCATCGCGCAGGTGTACGTGTTCCGCGGCGACTGGTTGTGGTTCGGGTAGGCGACCAGTCCGGAGATGATTCCAAGTAAAGTCAGCGGCTCGATCTCCAGGTGCGTGTGGTCTTTAGTAATTTCCTCGGGCCGCATGGCGATCAATAGGTTGTTCTCCTCGTTCACGTCCACAAACTCCACCACGCCGTTGATGAGGAAATCGTGAAAGCTCCATTTTTTATCTCCGGTGAGCTTGGGCACGTGGACTTCGGGAATGAACCTCGACTTGCCGTTCTCGATGATGATGAGCGGGCGGCACAGTTAGAGCTCGCAATAAATCGTCCCGTGTTCTGTCCCGTATTAGTATTTTGACTACGTTTGGCACCCATATTTTCACTCATATTTTCACTTGTATTTTCTCTCTTCAGAAGATGGCTCTGTGCAGATTTTGGCGTCTACTCCTGCCAACTCCTGCACTTGGGCGGGGCTGCTGGATGCGACGTCGACGACCCGCACTGCCGAAATTCGTGAAGCAGCTGCGGCGCCTTCTTGCAATCCCCTCTGCACATTCTCGGTCTCGGCGGCCTCGCTATCGTCACAGCGGCGCCACGAATGAGCCCCTCACCCCCTAAGCCGCCTCCCCCCCTAAGCCATTGGCCTCCCTGTTGGCGCCCGTTCGCTGGCCTGCTGAAATACTTGAAAACCGAAGTAAGATTTGAGGTAGAAATACTAGTAACACGGGAAATTATTTTAGAGGACATTTATTGCGAGCCTTAACACAGCCGCCCCTCGTCGCAGGCGATGTTGATGGTTTTTGTGTTTTCGTGGTGGTAGATGCTGGTGAACTGGAAAATGAGCCCCTGCCTCCGCAGCTCCTTCACGTCCGCGATCAATTGCTTGGGGTTGCGGCACGCTCCCAGCAAATTCCCGTTGAAGAACACGAGCAGCGTTTCAACACTGTCCGGCGTCAGCTCGTCCCCGGACAGCAGGTCGGGGGAAAGAACTCCCAGCCCCCTTAATACCGGCTTCATCCGCTCCATCGCTTTGTCGCCCAGCCCGGTGGAGACCGTGGCCATCAGGGAGAGATTTTTGATCAACCCACATTGCTCGCCCTCGGGGGTGTCGGCGGGGCAGAGCATCCCCCACTGGCTGGGCTGCAGCGCGCGCGGCCCCGCGATCTTGTGCGACTTCTCCACGTTCGACTTCACTTTCGTCATGCTGCCCAACGCGATCATGTACGAGAACCGGCTCAGCACCTGGCTCACGCCGCTCCGGTCCACGCGGAACCGCTGGATCTTCCAGTTGCCGGATTTTAACGCGTACTTGAACGTCTGCGTCACCTTGCTCGACTCGAGGACGGTGCGCTTCAGAATGTCCACGTCCGTGTAGTTGTTGGTCTTCCCCTGCACTAACTTTCCGATCTCGAGGTCGGCGCGCTTCCTTACGTCCCCGGAAAGCGTTTTGAAAATGTCCTCGAACAACATGCTCATCATGGAGGAGGCCTGCTCGATCCGCTTGTTCCCGTAGTAGTCCTTGTCGTCGACTAAGTGGGAAGGGTTGGCCTCGGCGTCGAAGATGCGCCGAATCATAATGCAGAGGTAGCGCACCTTGGGCAGCATAGGGACGGAAGACTTCTTGTCCTGCTGGACGTGGGAAAAAACGATCTCCAGCGCGAGCCGAGCCTGCTGGGCCTTGGAAACCAGCGGAGCCGCGTTGGGACCAGTGGCACTCGCAGCACGGGAAGAAATAAACCTGTGATTTGGGATTTTTCGACATTTAGTTTGATGCAGTTGTATTCATCAGGCGGGTGAACTGTAAGTATAACTGCTCCAGGCGGTGGTGGATGCAGACTATGGTTCCGGGACGATCCATCCTTCGGAACTTTAACTTTTTCGTGGTCTTTCCGTTCAGATAGCGGTACTGAGTTATTTTCGATATCCCCACGGACCACGACGCATCGGATGCGAGCACGCATCCAGCGCGAGTCGTCGGCAATCGTTCGTCAAAAATTTGCTTCATCATTCCATCGGATTTCTTTTCCGACCGCCGATGCGCATCTTCACCCTACTAACTTCAATTTCTCATCACAAGCCCTGGCTCCACAAGGTTTTTAGACTCGAAAAAAAGAGCTCCAAACAAAAAATATCGTACCTGTCTTTCATTTGCTTCCCCAGGTATTCCAGTGCTTGTTGCTGCGTGAACACCCCAAGGTCTTTCGCTTCTTGAAAACTCGGCAGCAGCTGCGTGATGAACCTCGCCGTCTCCGACGAACCCGCCCCGCCGCGGCCGATCATCTGGAATATCTCCTGGTCGTGCACGACGCCCATTGCCTTGATCACGCACACCACGTTCACCACGTTCTGAAACTTGCTGTGCTTCAGCGTCAGAACGTTCCGCGCCCCCGCGTACCCGATTACTACCCGCGATTTGTTGTCGTTTGTGCTGCTCGTCACCGCGGCCTGCAATTTAGGAGGCTTCGAGTTGGCACCACCACTTCCTTTCGCCGCCTTCTCGACGATGATGCGGTTGTTGGACATGTTCTCCTGCATCATCAGGACCTTCTCCGTGCCGTCGATGATGAAGTAGCCCCCCGGGTCCAGCGGGCACTCGCCCATCTGCATCAGCTCGTGATCGCTCAATGGCTGTCCATTTGTTCGACCGCTCAGGTGGCAGTTTGCCGACCGCAGCATGATCGGCAGGTGGCCCAGTTGGAGTGGTTGCGGGTGCATGGTGGGCTGGGCCGCGTTCTTGCCGGCGTAGTAGTAGTACGAAACGTAGATGGGCGCGCAGTAGGTGAGGTCCCGTAGCCGGCACTGCTGGGGGTAGACGTCCAGGTCCTGCAGCGACCGGTCGTCGATCATCTGCGGGCGGCCGATTTGGATGTCCGTGAACCGCACGAACCAGTTGGGGTCCACATCACACCTGATCTCCACGTTCGACTTCGAGAAGACGATGTCGCGGATGCCCTGGCTAACGAAGCTGTTGAAGCTCTCCAGCTGGCAGGAGATGAGCCCGCGCGCCTCGAGAAACGAAGCGACCAAACGCCACTTCTCGCTCATTTCGGGGATGCTCTTCGTCACCCGCGGATCCAAGGTTTTCCACTCGTCGGGGGGGGTTTCGTGCAGCTTTTGGCCGACGAAAAACTTCTTCTTGTACTCGGAGAGGGTCTCCCAGGGCGGCGACGCGCGGAGCCGCTCCACCTCCTGGAGGTGCGCGAAGTGCGGGTGGCTCGGCTCGTACCCCGGGTAACAACTACTGGCCTGGTGACTCGTCGCCGGGGGAGGCTGCGCCGAGGCCCCCGGGGTCGCGGCAGGGGCTCCACCTCTCGCAGTGGCAGTGGCATTTGACAGGCCAACGTTTGTCGGGTTTGTCCGCCCGGATGTGGAACTAGAGCTGCCACCCTGCTGCAGATTCGGAGGCAGAGGCAGACTCAGATTCCCACCTGTCTGGAGGTTCATACCATTGCCAAAACCGCGATTGGCGGCCACCGCTTTCGCAAAAATGGAAGGCCCGGCTGCTGGTGCCTGTCCCGGTGGTGGGTTTTGTCTTTGGCCGCCAGAGGCGGTCGCGCCGTTCAACATACTGGAAGCCGCGAAATCCGAGAATTTTCACCAAACTTAGCCGCGCATTTTCTCCTTCATCTCCCTTCGCATTCGCAAGCCGATGGGCGTGCGAAAAGCTAGTAAGTACGATGCATCGGTAAAGTCGTCGCAGAGGAAGTTGTCGTAGTCGCCATAAGTGCCTTGTGGTAGGTAGATATTGACGTAAGTCGTATCTTTCTTCTAGGGCGAGAGAAAAAGTAATCTGGAAAGCTTTCTGGTTCTGCGCGGCGGCTCTGAATCTGGTACCACAAATTCACTTCTGGAAAATAAACGAAAAAAAATCAAAGTCAAAAAGTAAAAAGAAACACGTAAAAGCGAGGTGATAATATGCTAGGGATCAACTGGCGATCGAAAAACCGTTGATCTCACAACCGCGCTGTTGATGATCACAGCCACGGCACCGGCACGGCGACGGCTAGACTTTGATCTATTAATTTAGGACAGCAACTAGCGGTAGATCTGACAACCACGGCTATCGGATCCATCACGATCAGCAGGAGGGGATCTCTGTCTGCGTTCCTGGTTGTTGATTGTCACGAAGTAGAAGAGGATCGACAATTACGTACACCCGGTTTTCGTTCATGATCTTATTGCATTTGCACGTACACGTAGGTAAGCACTATAGTGGCACGAGTAAAAGCAAGAGCAAGTGTAGCGTAGACTACGACCTCCACAGGGAGCAGAGAGAGATGCAAAGGAAAACACTGCGTCTCCCATCCCTCCGGAAATGGACTTCATTTCATAGCAGGCGCGGTGGCAGAGCAGAGCCAGAGGCAGAGCAGGCCTCCACTTCTCAATGGTGAAGAAATGACAACCCCGCCAAGCCTTGCGAGTGAAGCCGCCGTCTCGAGGGCGGCGGCGAGCGCTGTTTTTGTCGAATGCGCAAACAAAAAGCTGTTGTTCGACGACGACCCCTCACCGGTCGCGGCAAAGCAGGCTGCAAATAGGACGCTCTGGATATCAGCAACATCTACATCTTCATCATCATGGAGTGCGAGTTTACACTTTGCCTCCGTTTCGACGCTACCCCCACCAGATCCAAGTTTCCGCAATCCATGTCTCGTCTCCAGCACGAGCCGACGGAGCATCTGCGCCACGCTGTGCTCCACGTGCCTCCCTCCATCGAGGAAACTGCGCGGGCTCACAAAAACCGTGCGCCAAAACCTTCTAGAATCAGCTTCACCATCAGCTCTTTGATGTGCTTGTCCTTGTGGTTCTTCCCTCCACCCGGCCAAGTGGATCCAGGCGTTGGGGGACCTCTGTAGGTCAGCATCATCTTGTTCCCATTTGTTTTCCCTCACACCTATCGTGCGGCCCTGAAGACACCCGCCGCTTTGCTCCTCCTCTATCAGCTGAAACCCGGCGACACGGCCGCAGACGGTAAGGGTCTCAGATTCAAAGGTATCAAGGAAGGCGGTGGAGAAGGAGTGCTTTCGGCAGCCGGCGAACTCCGCGATGAGGTCGGCGTGCCGCTCCCCGACATTCGCGAGCAGGACCACTCTTCCACTCCCGCTCCACCTTCCGCCCCGCAGCCGCCTTCCCAGTGCGGGCTCCACCGACTTCTGGCAAACGAGGACGAGCTGCTGGGTGGTCGCTGTTTCGGAGTCAGCAGGGGGTGCAGTTCGTCGGAGCACCGCAGCGATGCAGGCCTCCAACCGTTCGCACTTGTCGTGCCAGCACGCTCGGGAGCCGACGCCAGCGACATCGAAGAAGAGGCTGTCCAGCACCAAGACGAGCGTCAGCTGCGTAGAAGTGTCCTGGTGCGCGGGGACACAAGAGAGCGCAAGCCCCAGCTCTGACTCCCGAAAGTAGGGCAGCAAAAGCGCGTCCGCGGCAAAGCAGCAGGTTGTTGGAGAGCAAGTTGCTGAAGATGGGGCTGAGGATGCCCACCTCCTGTTCTCGGTCTCGTCATCCGATGTATCCGCCCTCGATCGTAGGATCGCCTGCATTACTTCCCTCCCCACCTGTTGCACGCGAACCCGCTCGGAGGAGACCACTTTCATCATCTCGTCGGCGTCCTCGCAGCACTCCAGCTGCTCTTTCCACACCGTGACGAGAGTGTCCGCAATAATTTCCGTACAACTTCTACAAGAAGTTGTTCCGCGATTGTTAAAGTTGAGGAGGTCCGAGAAGAAGTAGTGTAGGTAACTCTCGGCTTCCAGCTGTGCGCGGACCAGCTGCCGCAGATCGGCGAAGTCGTCCGCGCATTCAATGTCACTCTCCACCACGACCCCCCCGAGCGACAGCGGTAGTTTCAGTTTCTGCACCATTGCGTCGCACTCGGCGCAGAACGCCGCCACATCGTGGAAGCTGGTGGTCCGTTTTAAACGTCTTGGCTTTAATTTGCCTCGAAAGAAAGGCTCCAGTAGCGCGACCACGGTGCGCAGCAGTAGCCAGCCGCCGCCGTGGTGCGCGCTCTCCTGGCGGAGGGCTGCAGAGACGACCACCTCCGCCAGGGGGTGGCGCTTCCATCTGTCCTCGCAGTGCCGAAGGACCAGCGAAAGGCTCGACGAATACGAGACTCTCAGATCATCGGCAAGCAGGAACAGCCGAGCAGAGGATGAGGACCGACCGCCGGCTATCGGAGATACTGCCGAATGTTCCTCCTCCTCCAGAGGAGTGGTTGTTCTATCGCTGTCAATGGTCCAGAGGAGGTGCCGCAAGAAAGTCCAACCCTCCTCCATTTTTCAAGATGCTCATGATGAAATCGAAACAAATAGCGGGCGGTTCTCAAATACAAAAACAAATTTCACTTGAACTACTTCGTCCCTCCAGCGGCAGCGGCAGCACAACTAACTCATACTCAACTACTGCCATTGCCAATGCCATAGAAGGACCTACTTATATACATTTTTACTTTTCGCACGACACGATCCAGACATTCTGCTTGACCTCGGGCCGGAGTCAGATCACCTTCGCACGCGCTCACTGACAAGACCGACCACTGACCACGATGAAGATGATTGAAGCACGAAAATCTGAAATTCTCACAGTCACGCGCACAATGATAGGAGCTGCTACAGCTGTAGTCAAGAACATCGGTATGAGGTCGCCGGTTGGCCGTCAAGCAGAGATGAAGCAGAGGGCGGCTCTCCGATGCAAAGATATCATCATGTGACAAAAACCTTCGTCGCTTGCCCGGGGGGGGACCGTTACTGTCATATTCGATAGGGGGATATTTTTGGTGCCGATACCGTCCGATACGGATCGATAGGTATTCGCTTTCGGTCGCAAGTGCCAGCGCATGCGCAACAGGAGGAAATATTACGGGGATCAATTTCTTCTGCTCAAGCGCCGTAGTGCCTCGAGTTATGAAGAGAACTTCTGCAAGTAGCGCCGCGAGATCGATCCATCTTCGTTCATCTTCTTTTTGGCGAACAAGAAGATGAAGAAGAAGATTTTCACGCGGAACTAAAAATAGGGGTATGATCGCTGCAGTTTTTACCTTCAGCACAGCTTTCTAGTCTCCCAGTTTTCCAGGTCGTGGACCAAAGTCTTGCTCCACCGCTCGCCCGGTAGCATTCGTTCGCGCTGATGTTGGGGTTCCCGCAGCCCGGCGTCGGAGCTGGTAAGAGGTTGGTTGACATTCATTCGAATTCGTGTGGAAGACAAAGGACAAAGTTTGGATTAGTAGGTCGATCTCGACCGACAACTACAACGACTCCAGTCGAACAACTATGACTGTAGTATGCTTCGGTCAACATCTTCTTTGAATTCACTGATGCATCTCCAACTCCATCTTCACTAGTTCAACAGTTGTGTTCGATTTTTGTAGTTGTAGTACTGTCTGCGCTGCAGTTTTTGTAGTTTGCGATCTGGCCCATAGCCGTTGGGACCGATGAAACCTGGCTTCTTCGTCCACTTGACCCCCTCCAGCTCCTCCTTCCGAATCAGGTGCGGGGGCTTCACCTATACAGAGTACCAGCACGTTGATTTTTTTTTTTTAATCCAAAAACAAAGACTACCACGTAACCGCCCAGCAATGGATTTATTGACAATTAATCTGTACGGTTCTCCTGCATTGTTTCCACTCTCCTTCGACGCCGTCGACGACCCAGGATCCCACCATTTTCCTCGACTCTTTGTTTACGTAGGGTAAACACCCGTAGGAGAAGCCGTTGCGCGCGAGACTGTCGGCGGGGCCGTTTCGGGCCGCCGTGTAAACAATGCGGCGGCTAATAGTGCGCCCCGTGTTGCGGTCCATCCATTTGTCAGGCACGCTTCCGTGCCACTCCGGGTGCCCCGGGTGGTGGGCCGGGGGCCTGCTCGTCCCGCCGCTGCCACTGCTCCCGCCGCTCGTGTAGTTCTCGACGCGCTGGTGTCCAACGCTGTGGCCCGGCGGCGGAAACCTCATTAAATGGAAGCATAGAAACATGAAGTTGCAACTGCAGGACCACTGAACGATGCGTTTCTGTGTACGGTGAGGCCGCGATCATGGCGATTACGGATCATGCATTCTGCATTTAGTATTGGCTGCTTTTGGATTTGGAGGTCGTGCATCGCGATACTATAGCTTAGCAGCTGCACCTGGCGTTGAAGCTGGGTTCGTAATCTGGGTTCTGTAGTTTCGCGCCCGCCGCCGCCCTGTTTGGGTAGCTTCCGGGGTAGGACGGGGCGCCCGCGGCCGGCAGGTTCTTTTGGCGGACGATCTGGTCGACATCGAGGTGGCTCTTGAACGTGTGCTGGTCCACCGAATTGAAGCGCCGGTTGTAGTCCAGGTCCTTGAACTCCGCCATCTTGTTCTTTGTTCTCTTTCTGTTGTTCGTGTTTCAGATCATTTCAGATTAGGTTTCACCACGACTGGCGGATAACTCCTGCTTACAGCCGCGATTCTCTCCCCCGGTGCTCTCTTCGATTCATTCTCAGCTGCGAATGCGATTCTCTCTCGTGGTCTCGGAACTCATCATGGCTAGACAGAAGCGAGGATATCTTCGAGGACGCCGTACTACAGAATTGCGCGCTCTGTTTCTTATTCTTCTTCAAAGACAAAGCTATGGCAACCAGCGTGACTTTCTTTATCTCGCTCTGGATCTGAATGCGTATGCGAGCTATGGCGCGCCCTCTACAACTACGAGCGCGCATTCTGTATCCAATTTCTCTGCCTGCTTGTGTGTGAAGACCGTGATCGATTATCTACTTCGATCCGTAAGTATCGGTATGCTCGGTGCGTGTTGCATGTTGGTGTTCCTGTTCTTTGACGCCGTTAAAAAATTACTGGAAATGGTTTTGAATGGTCTTAAGTTTTGCGCGTGTGAAAAACAGCTCCTGGTAGTGACATCCGTGTGCCTCAACCTGATAGTGCTTCTTCAACCTCCCAGGCGTAGGCAAGGGCTAAAAATTTGTGAAAAACTAATGCTAAAGCAAACCAAATCTTCACGGTGTTGAAAATTTCAGTACTTTTTTTCTTTGCCGAAAATGTAGCTTCGTTTGACGTGACCGCTTATTCTTTCGAATTTCATTTATCAAAGTCAGACAATGACAACTTGAACTTTTTACTATGGCTTCTCTATTTTGTAACTAAGCAAATTGCGCGCAACCGGCGAAGAGCGGGCTTTTGTCCGCGCAGTAGTCTAGGAAACGGTTCCACTGTTGGTCCCACGCCGACAGCTCTGCTGCTCGGAACGCAAGAAGGTCTTGTTTGGATGAGAAAGCTCTCTTTGCCCCCACCCCCTCCAGCGCTGGCCACCACACTTCCTCTGCGACTCTGTTTGCGAGTCCGCACTGCTGGTCGCGCAAGCTGCTCCTCTGGTCCAGCACATGCAGCTGCTTCCCAACATTATCATGTCTCATCATATCAAACTTGCGCATAACCGCGGCCCCCCCGCGCTTGTAGAATTCGGCCTCGAGTTCGAACAACACCGCCCGCAGCAGTTCGTCCCTCTCCACCACCTCCGTGTCGACCACCGGGGACGCGAGCACACCTCCACTCCCACTTGTACTCGTCGCACCACCCAGCCCCAGGCTGTTGCGCAGGCGTATTTTCTGGAGGTTTGCTGCCGCGAACCCCCGCTGCTCGCGCGCCCGAAAGTGAAGCGAGTACCACTCGGCGAGAAAAGTCTGCACCTCCCGATCCTCCGCATTACTGAGCAGGGGCAAGAACTCGGTGTTTTGGGCGATTGCGCCGTTTTTGTCAACACCGCCGTCTTTGCAGCGCAGCCGGCGATAGAGGTCGAGCGCGGAGCGGCGCGGCGGCAGTATCCGCGGAAAGTTCACCGACAGACGCATTGCTGGAATAGTAGTACCCTGCTTTCGATCGGAGGTTCCCGCCAGCGCGACCGCCTCGGTGACGTTCGCGAGGACGGGTACCTTTTCGAGGGTGTTCTCCATCAGCTTTCTCACGAATGGGTCCGGGCCGTAGGCTATCTCTCCCTTCACCGCGAGAAAGAAGTCCTTCATGCCCTGCAGCGCCTCCCCGCAGCCGTTTTCGGGGAGGAACGCGAGCTGGGCGTTGGCTGGGAAGGCGTGCTCTGTTTTCTGGAGACAGAACAGCGGGCGGTACTTGAAGGAGGATTGGAAGTGGGCGAGGTAGGCGACGTGCGCCCAGTCAGCGGGATTCGGCACGTTGTGCTGCACCGGAAAACTACCGTCCAGCCGGGCACGAACGGAGTAAAACCTGTGGCGGACGGTTGCTATGCTAGGATTGCTGCGCAGATTGCTGGTGGGCTCGGAGCTGGCGTTTTACAAATTCAACTGGGACTACGAAGAACCGTCGGTAGTAAAGTTTAGTTGTATAGCTGCGCTTTTTTTTAGCGAAAATCAAAATTATCGTCAAGTATAGGTACGCGGGGAAGGCGTCCGCCAGAAGGTGGGTCCACACGGCGTCCCACGGCAGCTTGCTGCAAAATCCGAACGCCGTGGAGGCTTCAAATTCTGCTCCGTCCTTGCAGTCCCCCTCCAGGCCGGCCAATAGTTTCTCGAAGAGCTGCTCGGGCGGGCGTTCCGCGACGCGAAAGCCTCCCCGGAATCCGATGCTGGGGTCGACCGTGATCGCAGCGAAGGCTTCCTTGAAGAAGCTCTCCCCAAGCGCGCTACTCAGCACGCGGTGGACGTCGGCTTCCATGCTTTTCCACAGGTCGAATGGAGGCTCAGGAGATTCCGCCTGCGGCTGGGCTTCGCGCTCCGCTTGTTCCTCTTCGGCTACGGCTTCCGCGAAGGATGCTGGCAGCTGCAGGGTTCGCACGGCGTTTCGCACTACTTTCCGAATCGGTTCCACTACCTTCTTTTTTGCTTCTTCTCCGTGTAGCAGCTGCTGCACGTCTGCCACCTCAAGCGGAAATTGGACCGTGGCGGATCCGCGCACAAAAGATGGGTGGTAGTATCCTTTGTCGGCGTACGCGAAAAGCTGTGCGGGGCGCAGGTTTTCCCGCACCGTCACCATGTAGTTCTCCACGTACAGAACGATCGTCTCCACCACGGCCGCCACGTAGGTTTCCTCTTCAAAAACGCGCGTTTCCATTTTGAAGAAGCGCTCCGCACGCGCATGGCTCATGCATTTGGCGTGGAGGACCGCCATCTTAGCGTGCATTTCCACAAATCGCGCTCCCAGTTCCCCCCTTTTCACCCTCATGCCCTGCACGATCGCCTCCGCGGTGGCGCGCGCCTCGTCCTTCGCCAGCCCTCGTTTGACGAACTTCCGCACGGAGTAGCCGCCGTGTCGCCCCGCCTGGTCCAGTTTCGCTAAATCCTCCAACTCCTTGCTCTTCGCTTCCTGCTCGTCCAAAAACTCCGTAACGGCGGTTCGAAATTCTTGCAGGAACGCGTCGTGGGCCTTTTTCATCTCGGGCTCCACGCGCGGACAGCTGGCCGTGTGGTAGGCAGTCATGCTCGTGGCCGCTCCATTTGTTGTTGAACTTGAACTTGAACCCGTAGTTCCCGCAGAAGTTGTTGTGGTGCCCGTAGTTCCTGCTCCAGATGATGATGAACTTGCACTCGAGGACGAGAAGGGCGCAGTTTCGCTCGGCAGCAGCGGCGTGAGGAAGGGCAAGGCGTGCGCGAACAAGAAGTCCGCGCGGAGGTCGGTTTTCGGGATGCCGTGCTCCACCAGGACCTGTCGCAGCGCCTCGCGGCACAACCGGTACAGGAACTTCCCACCTCCCGCATCCGCATCGCCCGAACCGTCTTCAAGATTGAAGGCTTCAGCATCGGGCCCGATCTTTCTCGCGTGGAACAGCTTCTTCACCTCCACCTTGCGCTCTCTTATCGTACTCGCCCCCACTCCTTTTGTATAGTTTGTATTTGTTCTACTTTCTTCTTCCCACTGCTCGACGAGTTGTCTTAACGTTTTCTTCGAGCCGATTCCCGTCTCGCGGTTCACGAGGTAGAGCAAAGTGTTGCCCGTCGGCCGGCTCGCGAGCAGGTACTGGAGGTCGGTTCTTGTTGTTTCGCGCCACGCGTCATCGGGGTCGACACCGAATTCCCAGTAGTCGCTCCAGGGCCCCCCAGCACCGTTCAACCGCTTGTAGTTCTCGTACTCCGAGTTCTGTCGTTGCCGCAGGGCCCGCCACACCGAGATCGGGTCGGCGCTATCGATCTGGAGGATGCGCCGGCCCCCGTTTTGCAGCGGGTCCAGGTCCGCCTTTATCGCGGGGGAGACAACTGCGTCCGGCATCTGCATCACGCCGGAACAGTCGACGTCGGCCCCTGCAGTCGTGTCATCTTCGGCAGGCGTTTTTTCTGAAAGGATGGAGCCACTGCATCCAGCCTGTTCCTCTCTAACAATCTGCTCCGGTCTGCAATAAAGCTCATCCGCCTCCATCGCCGCGCCCCCGGTCCATTCCCCGATCTCGTCCCCGGTAAATATGGGCCGTTCGCCGGCATCTACAACAACTTCGCCCATTTCTTCCGAGTTTCCGGTCGTGTCATCCTCAGGCCCATCTTCTTGTTCAGGTAGTTGGGCAGGCACAGGCGTCTCTGAAACGATGGAGCCGCTGCATCCACCCTGTTCGCAAGTGTGCTCCACCTCCACCTCCATCGCCGCGACGTCCTGGGGGTGCCATTCCTCGATCTCGTCCCCGATCTCGTCCCCGGTCTCGGAGGATCTGGGCTGTTCACCAACATCCGCAACCAGCTCCTCCGAGTTTCCGGTAGAATCCTCATCATGGGGGGACTTGGTTGACGCCGAAGAGGTTCCCGCCACTTCTTCGCCACCCTCCTCGAGCGATGAGGAACGACTCATCCGGAGCAGCCCCCGCGACGAGGACGAGGCAGCTGTAGGGGTCGTGGTTGAAGGATCGCTGGAAGACCGCTGCCGGGAGACCGTTTTATCAGGTCCAGCCGCGACGGGCAGCAAAGTCAGCTCCTGCAGCCGGTCGACCAGCTCCGCTTCGGCCTCTGTCGCCGCTTCTTCTTGAACCGTTACCGGCAGCTCCATACCAGCTGGGAGCTCGAGCGCGTCGGCCTTCGATTTGCTGCAAGAACTCAGCGGCGGCGTGTCCACTTTCGTTGAGTCCTCGGTTGGCATTGGGCTGTCGTGAACGGAGGCGGCGGGAGGTGGAGGTGGGAGATCATCAACTTGGTCCTCGTCCCGGACAACCGCTTCTGGAGCCGTCGTTCCTTGCGCGATCGTTGCTGGAGCTGCCATGTTAGCCATCGCGGGAGATCCCCCGGGAATCATTGTACTTGGGTCCCACAGGCCGAACACGTAGGGTTGTTCCAGCCACTGGCTTCGCCGGAGGGTTTTTTCCGCTTCCAGTTTTTCCGCTTCCGCCGCTTCCGACCCGTGCGCCACGACCTTGTAGAACACCATCCACCGGATTCCAGTGCCCGTATTGCAAGAGTTCTCTGAGCCCCCTCCTAGTCCCGGCTCGAGGAAGAGCTCGCTGCTTTCCCTGTGCTGCAGCCGGGCGACCAGTTCTGCGAACTTCGGAAACCGCCAGAACTCGCCGTACACGGCCTGGCCATGCTGCAGGTGGAGCTGTGTGGGCTGCAGCTGCACTTTCTCGCCGAACATCTCCTGCAGGACCCGGACGGTGGAGCTTGGACGGTTCAATATTAAGGGAGAAGTAGGAGGAGCTCCAGAATAAAGCAAAAGCGCCCGCTCGTACTCGGCCACGAGGGGCTGCAGGACCACGCCCGCAAAGCCCTGCACAATGGCCTGCGTGAAATCCCGACACGTGGTCGTGGCACTAGTTGTACCTTCACCGTCACCACCTCCGGACATCATCACCGCCTCCCGCATGCTCCTCGTGTGCCACGCCTGCTGCGCCCTTGTTAGGTAGAACGCCTGCTGAAGCAAGAAGACCGCCTCGCCCTGTGTCGCCGGTTGTCCCAGACTTGTGCAAGAAGTTCTTGTTGCCACATTAGTCGGAGATGATGTAGAAGAAAGTCTCGCCAGCAGGTCCGCCGCCATGTCCGCGCGGGTCGCATCCCGACCGGCGGCCGCGCACTTTTTCTGCACCGCGCTCAACCGATCGGCCTCAAACGGAAATTCCAGCAGCCGATGAAACACTAACAGGAAAGCCTTCCACATCGTATCACTCGCTGAAGAGGATGTTGTTGAGGAGGAGTTTTTGAAGCGGAAGGGCACCAAGTTTAGGTCTTTGGACGCGCCAGAAACAAGGTGCGCGGACAGCATCTCCATCGCACTCAGGAGCTCGGGGAGGACGGGCTCCCGGGACGCGACCGCGTCCCACTTCGCGTTTACCGCCATCTCGATGCTGGTGGTCTGCTCAGCAGAAGCCGATTCTGCTGCATTTGCATTTGTTCCTTCATCTGGCAGCTCCTGCACGGAGAGCTGGATATCCAGACTCCAGAAGAAAGCGGAGGGAGTCCAAATATCTCCCGGGGGGCTGTTGACAACCTCCTCCGCACCCCCGGCAACCTCGGAGTAATGTACAGAGGTGTCTACCTCTACATCAGACACCTCCGACGCGTTGAGGGGTCGTGCGCCGCGGTCGACGTCGCCAGGGTGATCGTCTTCCTCGCGAAGCTCTACTGCTTGTTCGGCTGACAATTCCTCGCGGGGGCGCTCTACTGCTGGTACTTCTGAAGATGGCATCTGCCACCTACTTCCCCTGCCGACCTGGCGCAGAAAACCGGTTCTCGCCGAGGTGGACCACGAGCTGCTTTCCAGACGCCAGATGCGCGACAGGACTCCCTTCACTACGTTGAAGTTGGTCACGTCAAAAACGTCGATGCTCGCGAGCGAGGGAAACAAAGCCCGCTGCAACGCTTGTTCGGAGGCTTGCAACAGACTCGTGCCGTAGCGCTGCAAAAGGTCGAAGAGCGTCACGGCCAGTTCGCCGCCGTTCCGGCTCAACAGCCCCAGCGCTTTGCTGTCTCTCGTCCCTTGCGTTTTGATATAAATCATCGCCATACGTTCGAAATTGCGCACCGTCGTCCTCGGGTCGAACCTGGCTGCGAGGAGCCGATTCAGAAACACCACGAAATCCAGATCTACCGCCATCCCCGACGCGTCGAAATGCGGCAAGCGCAAACGCCGGAGCGCGGCCTCGGCGCCGTCTTCGTTTGGTGTACCTTCTTCTTGTTCTTCCGCTCCATCGTCCTCATTGTCATTTCCTTCGTCCGAGAATAAATTATCGGGTTCCTGTCCCGCCGCGGCGAGGGCGAGTTTGATTCTCTCCCTCATCAGCCAGAGCAGCAATTTGCGGAGGTCTGACGGCTGTACCTGTGCTGAAGCGGCCGCGTCGGAAGAACCTGACACCGAGGCTCCCGGCACCGCTGCACCTCCCGTTTTTACCTCGAGTCGCAACACCACATCCGAGCCCAGCCAGCGGGGTGAAGAACTACCTGAGCAACCGCCCCCCGAACCCAATCCCCGCATCAAAGGCAAAAGCTCGAAGTCGTTCTTGAAGACCTTGCTCCACCGCTGCAGATCCTCCCTGCCCGCGTCGATGTAACTTTGCTCCGTCGGAACGGTGGTTAAAAGCCAGACCACGTACACTTGGATTAATGTGTAGAGGTCGCCGTCGGCGTTGCTTACGCACGCAGGTAGAGGGAGCAGGTCGGGGAGCAACAGTGGAGAATACTCGTCGGAGATCATCCCTTGTTCCACAATAAATTGTTCTGCGGCTCCTGCGGGTGCGTTCGATGCTGGCCGATTGTCTGGGGGAGCTGCTGACCGATTGTTTGAGGCAGAGGCACAACTGCTCGTCGTGGCGGCCGCACTATTCGCGACTACGGATTGTGGCGCCACTTCTTCATTTTCTCCATACACCTGGTCCGCCGCCATCGAGTGGTCGCGGTCGTCGCTTTTTGGCTGCTGGCCGTTGCCGCCTTTCTTTGCCTGTTTCTTTTTACGAGCTGCAGCGCTGAGCCCGCTGACCGCCACGACGTACTGGAAGGATAAGGCACGCCCTTCCCCACCATGCTGGTAGCGGTTCCACGAGGGGAGCCCCGAAAAGCTGAGCTCCGCGGAAAGGAGAAGAGAGGCGGCGCGGAGCAACCTCTGCATCGCATTGCTGTTCATCAGGTTCAACATTTCAATATCAGGGTCAAAAATGCGTTTAATTTTCGTAGAGCTGGAGGTAGAGCTAGAGGTGTACCTGTACAGATTTGTACTTCCCGGTCGTGGCGCGACTCAGGGAACAAAAGTTTGCTGTGAATGAAAAAATCTCGACAGGCGGTTTAAGTTTTTGCAGACTCACTTATTTCACAAACACAGTTGCACGAGCGCGCAGGTGCTGCTGGTTTTTCGGGGGCGGGAAGAGGAGTCGTTGCTACGCGGGGGAAAAAAACAAAACTCATCTTGATCTTCTACGATAAAAAATATACGTACGTCGCACGCTATCGTCATCGGTCGATCGAGAATTATCGCGGGACCAGGACGAGCGACAACTACGGGTGGAACCACATTCAAAATTCAGCAGGTTTCGCATCTTCCGATCGGCAAGAAGTAGAAGTAGAACGTTCGTGATCGTCTAGAAGTAGAACGAGAAGAACGAGAAGAACTCCATGCTCGTGGTCATGCGTACATGCATTGCACAATTGAAGAAGATTGCACGTCGATTCCGCATCAAATATCGCACGATGAATCCGCGACCACCCACAGCACAGACAGAGACGGGAAACGCTGATCTTCATCCACTCGTCATCGGCTACATCGCATGACCACATACAACGTTGCACAGAACGTGAGTGACGGAATGATCAAAATCCACGTGGAGGCCGCGCGACTTTTGCAGCAAGAAGATGAGGCACGCGCATGCAAGTTATCTTGATTTTGCTGCGACGTCGTCGTCTTTATGTCCACTGCCGGCCCGTCAGCGTCTTCTTTCCCAGCAATCTCATTCTTGTTTCCAGCAGGAATTTTTTCTCTCGTCAGAAATAAGCGCGCCGCAACAAGAGCGGGCAGCCGCGTCAACGTGGCCACGAGCGCTCGAAGAATGCTACACAGCAGCATGTCGCCGCACGTCGGCGGGTCCTCGTCGATTTGGACTTCGTTTTCCAACACGTACAAGGCGGCCTCCTCGAGCTCTTGTTGCTTGCGCCGCTGCTTCAGCTCGGTGTGCGACATTTTTTTTACCCTTGCCCTTGGAGCAGCCGAAGAAGTGCCAGCGCCCCCATACACTTGGTCCAAATACGCATCCGTCCTCGCCTGATCGTCCTCCCCAGGCCCTCGGTATAATGATCCCACTTCTGCGTTTGATCGGTTGCTTGAGCACGATGTGTTTTTCCTCTTCTGCACGCGGCTGCGGAAGTCGGCGCTGGTGAGGATTTTTCGCACCCCCCGCTCGTACTTCCCCTGCAGGTGCGCGAACTGCACGCACGACACCGCTGCGAGGAGGAACACCACCCCGGCCGCAAACTTCAGCACCGGAGGAGTGGCTCTCTGAGCGGCGGCGCCTGTACTAGTGCCGTACGAGTACAGGTGCCGTCGCTCGGATAGCCACCCCTCCGGCACGAAGTAGGCCTCCAGAAAAACGCGGTCGTCACGGTCACCCTCATCTGCTCCCTCGTAGTAGTAGTCATGCGCCGCACGCAGGCGGGCGTCAGAGAGGATCTCGTGCGCGCGCAGCACGCTCTGGAAAGCGTCAACCGGTCCGTCATCCGAAGTGCTGTCGTGGTCGGGATGCGTGCCGACGCTCGCCTTCCTGCGCAAGCGGCTCAGCCAGGAGAAAAATGCCTGAGCCGATTGCGCACGGAGATTTTCCTCCACCTCTTGCTTCGACGTGTGCAGGATTTCGTAGCAACTCCGAACTTCGAGACTGTCGCTGCGGCCGCAATAAAACGCGGTGGCAGGATCTGGAATGTAACCGTCGTCCGCGGCCGCAAGGGTCCCAAGCACCGCGGTAAGAGCAAGCAAAGCTACGATAGACGACGAGGGGGCCAACGCCAACTTCATTTCACATGTTCAAACATAACTTCCAAGGGGGATAGAGTAGTCGTGGGATACGGATAGCTGGGCCCTAGATCCCGGCGAGGCGACAGACAGTCCGCACGAGAGGCCACCGGGTGACTTTCTACTTAGCACTATTGCTTGGACCGCTTAATGCCTCTCGACGCAACCATCCATTTCTTGCTTTTCCACTATATTTCATTCTCTTTGCTCTCAGTCTCACTTTCTCGGGGGCACGACCGTGGGCGCTTTTCATATCTTTTTGCGGAGCCTCCTGAGGTCGTGGCGGTAGAATTTTTCCGGAACAGGCGGCGGGCCTCAGAGACGCCCGGGCGCGATTGATATCGGTGCGTGCAGTGAAAGTGATCTATGGGTAAAAACTAAACCATAACGACGGACAGAACTGCGTGCTCCTTCCTGCTCCGCCACTTCGGAGCTTCGAGGGTATGAAGATGAACGCCAACTTCGAGGATGTGGTTCAGATTTTTCGCCGGCTACATCGAAGCCACAGCTCGGAAGATGTTTCGCTGACTAAATCGAATTCGAGGCCAAGGCTCGGAAGAAGATTTTTCGCCGACTATAAAGCAAAAGCTTCGGTGGATTTTTGGCTTCGACTGACTAGTCGAAGCCACAGCTCGGATTCTTTCGCAGACAGCACACACCAGGAGACAGGTCTTTGAGTCAAAACAATATGAATATACAAGGTTGTTCAAAAAACTCGAACAGTGTTAGTCTCGGCGCAGGCTAGTTTGTACTCAGGGAGATCTTCCCATGTGGCAGTGGTTCAGAAAGAGGAACCGCGGGCACGAAGCTTGGAGGTAGGAGCTTGGGTACAAAGACGATAAGTAAAAGGCGAGCGCCAGCGTCCAGAACAAGAAATAGAAAAGTACTTTCATATATGAAAGTATAAGCCTTCCAAGAGACTTGTGGTGTATCTTCTACCAGGTTGCTACAAACAGCATTCAAGAAAGCCTATGAAACAAAAACTCAACTCAGCACTCGTTCATGATGAAGATGATGATTTGCCTCGCTCTGTCAAAAAACAACTCACCAAAAAAAACTGATCCAGCCGCCGGCAGCTCCTCCTGCTGCTGGGCCCCCCGCACCCGCAGAACACATCTCATTGTCTTCTGTGGGCGCGGAAGCTCATTGTCTTCCCCTCGCCTCATGTGCGTCGCTGGAGCAGTGGCACGAAGCGGCCTCCCCCCTTCGTGCGCCGATACACCTCCCTGGGAAGCGTTGATGGCGGGCGTACCCCCTCCCTACGTTCTGAGCCAGGTGTTCCACTTGCTGCAGCGCCCCCTGCCCGTCCTGCTGCGTGGGTCAAGGCCTCGATCACCTCTGCGTTGCCGAAGCCGGGGAGAAGGCGCGTGATAACAAGCTCGAGCTCGTCGTCCTTCGGGGTGCAGCTTTCATCTTCTTGTGCTGCCTCCCCAGCGGCCGTCGCGCTTCCCTTGCTTCTGCCGGAACAACCTGTAGGCAGAGTTCTGAGCGTTCATTTTTTGTATCCTGCAAGATGAGCAGGTGGCACAGGCGCAGCTCTTGGCGGTGGGGATGGCCTGCCCCCCAGTAGAAGCAAGCGAGATTTAATAAGAACAACGCATACGCACCTATCTTCATTCTGCCTGGCACTGGCACATCAGCAGGCCATGATAGACTATCCACTCTCGCTTATTTTCGTCGAAGAATATAATTAGATCGACTCTCAACAGAGTATATGCCATAAAACGAGGTCCGAGGACAGGCCCCATCATAGCTAAAGGAGTCACTCAATGTTGTAGCTACTTTGGTAAGTAGCACCGTCCAGCCCGCTTGAGGACCGCTTCTCGAGGTGCATCATGTAAATCCCCTTGGTGGTCTTGAGCCCGCGCAGGAAGTTTGTCGCCTCACCGTCGGGAAAGGCAACCAGCGGCTCCACCATCTCCTTCTTCAACTTCCGTCGCTGGTCGTGAAGATGATCATCTCGGGCAGCAAGCCAGTCGTCCCCGTTGTTGATCTGCGTCTCGAGGTCTTGTTCTTCGATGCTGGGCGAGCTCGCGCGGCTCGAGGACGGTGTTTCCTCCGCTCGCCCCAACCTCTCCGCGGCGCAGACCGCGGACGTGGTGCTCGAGCAAACTTCGTCACGTTCCGACAAAAGCTCACTCGCAGCCCAGGAGCAACCCCCGCAGCTTGATGCCACCTCATCAAATTCGACCGCACTGCAAGTAGGAGGCAGCAACGCCCGGTCGGGGGCCGCGTCCTCACCCTCAGCCGCGGCAAAGAGTCGCGCAATGCGCTCAATAAACAGCAGCCTCCTTTCCAGTTTCCGGAGGTGCACGAAGGAGAGCTCCGACGGCTCGCCGCCCCACAGGTCCTCCATGATGTCTCCGAAAATCTGGAAGCCGGACATGTGTCGCCGCAGATTGTGCAGCTTCGGATTGTTTGCGGGATAGTACTCCTCCCCGAAGTTCTCCAGTCGCTGCAGCTGCCATTCCCCCTGGAACAAAGCGCGGGACTCCGTCCCTTGGTATCCGTTCCGCCCCGTTTCCGATGTGGAGCTCGGGATCTGCCGAAACAAGGCGGAGGATGTAGATGTTCGGGACGGTGGTAGAAAGAGGCAGTTGACTCCTGACTCCTTGCTGCTTGCTCTGCCGCTCTCCTGCGATCGCGCGTCCTCGGCTTCCTGAGCTACTGCTGCTTCGTCTGAAGATAGCGCCGACGGTCCCGACGATGAAGAAGCGGCTTGAGCCTGACGCGTCGGAGGAGGAGAGCGCGGCGAAGGAGGAGAATCACCTTTGTTCTCGCCGGTACCGCGGTGCTGATCAGTAGGAGTTGAGACAGTCATGACGCTATGGCTATCGCTATGGGCGGGACAATAACTATAACAATAGTAAGTTATAGTTAGCAGGCTCAAGAAACTAAAAATCAGCTGCACACTCCTCAAAGAGCGAGGCCCCGTGCGCGAAAAAACGTCAAAATCGACGAACCAGTGCTCCGGCGAGAGAGGGCGGCGCAACTTTTGCGCCAGCTGCTTCTTCGCCGACTTTCTCGAAAAAGTCCGACAGCGCATCTGGGCCGATATCTGCCTCCTCCTGCACGAACCCAGCTGCGCCTCGATGCTGTTCATCTAGTTCGTGCTGCTCCTCATCCTGACCTTGTCCATGCCCCGGCAGCTCGTTTAATACGTGATCCTCGTCGCGCGGCTCAGCCTGGGACTCCTTTCGGCTTGCAGTAGCGCCCGAGGCCGAATCACGCAAACTACGGACGACGTAGATTGTCAGCTTGTGGAGATTTAGGACGTACAGCAGGGAGCAGATTCCGCACACGGTAGACGCGCGCAGTAAAGCGCAGCGCGCCAGGAACGGAAGCGCACTCCAAAAAAGGGGCAGCGAGTCTGCAGCCACAACCGCAAGCCCCTGGTCGCCCCCCATCTCCTGGAGCCGCACGACTCGGAGTTTGGCGAGCACCTGGTCCAGTTCGTGAATGCTCGCGACCGTTTCCGAGAAGCGTTGGCGTTGCTGCGGCACCCCGAGTCCTCGGGAGCTGCCAGCAACGCTGTCGCTCAGGTTCAGGCGCTGGTGGGTGGACCACGTCTGCAAATCGCGCGCCACGTCCTCCGAGATCGCATGCAGGGACCCGCTCCACTTCAGCCCCTGCGCCTCGCTCCGGTGCACCTCGCAACGGCGCGAGGCCAGCTCGAGCAACACTCGCTCCGGGCAGGTGCCCGCGCTAACGTTGTTGCCGAGGCTGCGGCTACCACCTCCACCCGATGGGCCCAGTCGCCTGCCCCGGTTTGTTTCGGTTTGGGAGGACATCTCCCAGGCAGCCGACGACGCTGAAGGTGCAAAAGTATCGCCCTGCTGCTGTTCCAGCTGCAATTTTGATAGCGAAGACGCCAGCGCTTCTAGTTCTACTTCTGCGTCCTTCTCGTTGTCGCCTTCATCTGCGTCCGGTCGACGTCGTAAAAAGGAGCGGAGAACAGCGGCGGGCGGAACCGTTGAACCGTCGTCCATCACAGAAGACGACGCCCTTCTGGGGGCCACATCACGTCCCCCGAGCAAGACGTCGACAATGCAGGCTTGCTCCAGCAAGAACAGCTCCTCGCAGCAGAATTGCAGAGCAGACCCGCTCTCTCTATCCCATTCTTCTCCCATCATCGACCACGAGCTGATCCTGTCGATCGTGATACGGAGGAGGATGTGGAGGTCCGGACTATTCTCGTTCTTGTCGAGTACCCACGCAAGTGCCGTTAGCCGGCGCGTCGAAAGCAAGCGAAGCAGGCCGATCTCGTCATTAGCGAACATAGACATGCGGCGACGATGGTCTTGCTCGATCATCATCCCTGTGGCTTCTTCTGCAACTTGTTCGCGCGATGGCGCGCCGACGCCCGGAGGCCTCGCGGTAGTCGTGGCGGTGGGGAGGAATGGGCTGCGCCCTGCCTGCGCCGTCGTACTCGCCACCAAAGAACTGGCTCCCACAGCAGGAGGGGGACTTTTTTGATTTACTCCCTTGCGCAAGCCTTCTTTGGCTGCGTTTTCCGTGAAGCCCCGAAGCAGCGCCGCCTGACATAGAAACGCGGACACAAAAACAACCTTGCCGCACGTAGCCATCCAATGTCGCAGCCGTGCCGATGGTCGGCAGGCTGAATGCGTCGTCGTCGGACTCGTCCGCGGAGACGTTTCATTTTCGCCCCACACAGATCGGCCGCGCGGCGGCTGATGACATTCTTGGGAAGAAGTGGCTTTCCCAAAAAGTGAGGGTGGAACTGTTCCCGGGACAGCGACAACTGCTCTGAACTGCTCATCTCGATGCTTTTCGCCGATCAAATCGCTTCCCGAGGTTGGAAGAGTCGGATGCTCCCTGGACCTGGAGGAACCGTAGGGGGCGGCACGGAACAAATTCACGGAGGGCCCAGCAGCGGGAACTTGTTGGTCTTCTTGCAATCGTTGTCGTCGTTCTGGCCTTTGTTCTGTAGTCCCGGCGATTCTCTGATCCGACGAGGCCGCCGCGCGCGTGCGAGGAAAAACGCACGCGCCCAAGATGTTGAAGAAGAAAAAACCTTGCCGCACGGAGCAGATGGGAAGAGACGCGCGTCGGTCTGCGCGAGTCAGCATCGCCATGCTAGTATGATCGTGGTGGAACCAATGTCCACAAAAAGTTTTAATTTAGTTTTGTTCACTTAAGTAGTTCAGCAATATAGTCCCGCCAACAATGAGGACCACATCAAACCAGGATGGTGCTTCAAAAACCAAAACAAAGCGCGAGCCTTCACGTAAAGACAGCAATTTTTGTTGGTGGTGGTGATGATGATGATGATGATGATGAGGGTCGACTCTGCAGCGCTCCAAGCCACAAAATGGCCGCAGAGTGAGGGCATGGGCCTGGAGGGAGTACTTCCCAGCAGGAGGGGGTCCCCCGAGTTAGGCCGGTGTTTCCGCAGCCAAGGGCTGCCTGACTCGACGACGAATGTGGACCTTTGAGAGAACAGTACCCGGCAATCCAACCACAGGCGACGCACCCGCACAACAAGAACGCAGTGAAAGTGATCATGTTGATTTCTTAAATTTATAAAGTTTTCGTTTTGATGTGTAGGACCAGGACGGGGGATCAGTGAGGGAACCACACGGATAATCAATATTGCGCCTTCAATCGATCTGTGCGCCTGCTGGCGCAGCTCCGGCGTCGCAACCAGTTCATCCCGGTGGCACGCAAGAAAAATCTAAAGAAAAGTCAGAAATAAAAATTATCACAAAAGATCTACTTCGTCATTTTAAACACGAGTCATTCCTTTACTTCTCCATTTCTCGCGAAACTTGCTCGACACTCTTCGAGTTCTTGGTCGCTTGGCACGCAACCATTGGGAAGGTTTTTCTCCTTCGCCTGAAAGTCTTCCTTTTTCTGTTTCTTGTTTTTTCGGTCTTCTCCTTTCTCCTGAAAAAGGTACCAGTTAGTCAGTGTTTGTATTGCGTCGACGTAACAGGGCAAAGCCAATGGTCTGACGACCTGACTTCGACACTTTCGCAGGTTCTCGCTTTGATGCTTTTTGGAGGTTCATTAGATTTTTATGTTTTGCTTCTGCCCGAGAGCTGCAATCGCTAGGCGTGCGAAAATCAACGTCATTCTTTTTTTTACTCATCCTTCCGTGTACCACCCTGGGTTCGCGGCTTTTCGACTTCGACTTTGGGCGGGTGGATAACCCCCCATCAACAACGAAATCAGAAATTGTACCCGAAACTCAAGACTCAGCAGCGTCGTCCAGGAACTCGTGGGAATCCAGGCCCCAGTCCACCAGATCCGCTTTAGAAACCACCCCTCGACCGGCCGTTGCTACTGATCCTGATCCTCCAGCCTGTACGTCTAGTACTCCCCTTGACATGCCGCTGCCTATCTCTTGCTGCCGTGCTACGAACTCTTCTTGCGCGTTCTCTGTGTTGAATTGTATTGTGTTGCGTTTTTCGCACGCGGGAGAGTGGAGGCGGTTCTTTTCGCGAAGACCATTGGGATAGCTTGCGTTGAAACATCGATTCGTGACAAGAGGAAGAGACTCTACCGCTTTTGGAAAGATCGAAATCGAATAGCCAGGAAGTTGTACTTTCTTCCTGTTAAGGGTCGTAGGGTTAAGCTATGATAAAATCACCGCACGTAGTACTCCACTTTTGCGCGCGATCCAGACGGAGGATTTTCAGCTCTTCCACCGCAATCTGGCGCGCCAGGTCTAGCCAGGCTTCCGTACCCGCGACTTGCCGCTTTAAGATGGCAATTCGGTCCGTCGTTTCGCACATCTGGTCTGCCTTCGTCAGGCCGCGAAACAAGGAGTCCCAGAACAAACCGCTCTGCGAGAACTTCACCGACAACCTGAGTCGGAGTAGAAGGTGGAGTTGTACTACAAAAACAAATTGCTGAGCATGACGTCGAAGAAATGGTTTTATTGATCATCGAAAGTTGTACCTCTTTTCTTTCGCCTGCTTCAGGTTTCTCCGCAGCAGCTCGAGTTTTGCGGCTAGGTTTTGGAGGTGGCGAAAGACTTCCGCGGAGGCAGCAATATCAAGCAATTCCTGCTGGCATGCGGCAATCATAATGTTGTACACTGCGTGCGCTGTCGTGGTTTCGCGCGAAAAAGGAGCGAGGGAAGACACCTGTCGTGTGGGTCGTCGGCGCGTTTTTTGTTTTAGTGCTGAAATTGGACCCGGCAGTCAATGAGCCCAACCGACATGCGAGACATGCGAGATGATATGAAAGCACTTCATCTACTTCTTTCACGAGTTACTTTGCTCTTCAAGTACTACCAGCGTGCGGTTCATGTGTTCCTCGCTGACTAACGCCTTGTGGAGGCGCTGGCTTTCTGCGAACGCGGTGCGCTCCAATTCCCGCAGCCGCATGAAGTTCTTTTGCAGCGCCACCAGCTCGGTGCGTCGGGAGTCGAGCAGGCGCCGTTGCGTCGCAAGATATTTCTTGCACCCTTCTTCGGACAGGACCTGCTGCGAGAAAATCTGCTGCGTTGCCGTAGTACCACGGTGCGGTGCCAGTGTGCTCCGTACCGACGCGGCTGGAAAAAAAGACGCCTTGTGCAGCCCACGACGCGAGGTATTGCCAGCCGCGGTAGAAGACGTTTTCGCGACCTTTATCTGGAGCACTCGGTCGTTGAACGCAACTTTGCTACTCTTCGCGGGGTTCATCATCTCACTACTTGTGCGGGGTCGTTGTGGCTCGCGCTCGCCTCCGCCTTGCTCGCCCTCGCCTGCACTAACAACGACGCCAGCTTCTGAAGCTACTTCCTTGCTACTTGTGGCCCGCCCCTCCGCAACCTGCGTCGTTTCCCTGTTTCTCTGCACTGTTGCCGAGGAGGACGCGCTCCCTCGCTGCGGAGCGACGTTCTCCTTGTCGCCATGAAGAAACTCGTCCTCCTCAACGAAGGCCGCGTGGTCTCTACTATCAACGGCAACAGCTCCTTCCTCGTGGTCGCCGGCGTTCGCCGCTTCTTCGGAAACAAGTGTGAAAGCATGATCCCCCCTCCCAGCAGCCGCAGTGGCAGCCATCGGATTCAGAAGTTGCGCGACCACGTGCTCCAGGCCCGACTGGCAGCAGAGCGCCTCCT
>RXOD01004183.1:0-26637 GCA_005223375.1 Amoebophrya sp. AT5.2
CCGCCACGGAGGTGGCTCTGACGGGTCCTCTCCCGGCTGGGGCGACAGGAATTCCGATCCTAATGACGATAGACCCCGTGGCAGGGACAAGAAAGGTGGTCGTGGTGGCGGCGGGAGAGACGGCGACACCTCTGACTACGGCGACACCTCTGACTTCGGCGGTCCCGGCGGGCGAGATGGGGACGCCGGGGGCCGAAACCGGAAAGGCAAGGACAGCAAGGGCAGCGACGGGGGGGGCAAGAATTCCGGGGGTAGGAAGAAGCGTAGTGCTGGGGGCACCGATGATATTCGCAGCGGTGATTCGGACGATTTCGACGGGAGGGATTCCGATTTCGACCCGCAGTTGCACGCCAAGTATGCCGCTTTGTCCGACAAGCCCGACGAGGACGAGGACGACCACGCCCCCACGACCTCCTCTCGATCCGGTCGCAACGACGGCCGCACGAAGGGCCCCAAGAAGATCACCCGCAAGAAGCGTTTCAACAAGCTCGGGGAGCTGCCGCGCGTGAAGCGGTTGCACGAGATCCCCGACGGGCACATCGGTACGAACGAGTTGACGGACCTCACCCCCGGGGACGTCTGTCGCGCCCTCCAGAACATGGGCTTCGCGAAGAAGTACGCCAACGCATTAGCCCGGCAATTGTGGGACCCCCGGATCATGGACGGGACCAAGGCGTTACATGCCGACGGGGTCAACGAGATCGTCGCGGAGCGGCTGGGCGTGGGCGGCGGGAACGAAACCACGGTGGGCGAGTTCCGCGCCTTCGCCAAGGCGTGGATCCAAGCACCCACGGCCGTGGCGGCCGTGGACGCGTCCGACTTCGTGAAGCTGGGCTTCGCTGACTACCAGCGCGGGCTGAAGAAGCTGGGCTTCAGTGACGCCTACGCGAAGAAGGCCGCCGGGGAGTTTGCGCTGGGCGCGGAAAAGGGGACGCTCCCGAAGCCGACGGGGGGTACCGATATTGCAGTGTTGCGGGAGTGGGGGCTTGCGCCGGACGAGACGAACATCCGCAAACTGTTTCCGGTCGTGAAGTCCGAGGCCGCCAAGGGCCTCGCGTTCGCCGCGACGGAAAAGACGCTGACGGACGCCGGGTTCAGCCAGGGGTACGCGAAAAAGCTCGCGAAACAGATGCTGAACGCCGAGAACCCCGACGGCACGGTCGCGCCAACCGTCGACTACGAGACCGCCAAGCTGGGCGCGACCCTGGAGGGCGGCATGGCGGCGGCGGCGAAGCGGAAGAAGGACCTCTCCGCGGAGGACTTCGAGAACCCGTTCGGGTGGGGCGGCTACGAAACCGGGCAGCTGAAGAACGGGTTCATGCGCGCACGGGGGAACCGGGGCGCGGAGGCCTTCGCCTGCGAGCAGAGTAAATTCGACCGCGTGCCGGCCGCGGAAAAGCCGGGAGACCTGAAGATGCTGGAGCGACTGGGCTTCACCCCGGGCGCCGAGATGGCGTCCATGCGCGGCTGGATGCAAAAGCGCGCGCGGGCGAAGCACGACAAAACCAAGTTCGTGAACGACAACCTGTATCTGGACACGCAGTGCATGTACACGCTGGGGGAGGCGGAGAACGTCTTGAAAAAACTCGGTTTTAGCGCGGGCTTTGCGGCGAAGATGGCCGCGAAGCTGTACTACGAGGGCAAACTGCCCCCAGAAACCGCGAGCCGGGTGTCGGACTCCGACGAGGAGGACGACTTTGTGCGGCCGACGCCGAAGGACCTGCACCTGCTGCGGCAGGTGGCGGTGGAGGGCGACCAGGAGGCGGCGATCAAGTGGGACGCCTTCATCCGCAAGGAGAAGCTGGGCGCCATTGGTCCGCGCGACGGCGACATGGCGCTGCTCGGGATGATGCAGAATCAGGGGATGCTGAAGGGCGAAAACACCGAGTTTGCGTTCGGGGGGAGCGAGCAGGCCCAGCGGCGCGTCGCGCTGATGCGGAAGGAGCGCATGGGGCACGTCGCGAAGGACCTGCAGACGCTGCAGACCCTGGCGCGCCAGGACGCGAAGCCGGAGCTGGCGGAGAAGATGATGGGCTTCATCAAAAAGGAGCGGCTGCTGGGCAGCGAGGAAGAGCGCAACAAGGAGCGGCACTACACGCAAGAGCTGGAGAAGCTCGAGGCCCTCGTGTTCACGGAGCCGGAGGTCGCGGACAAGGTCGAGGGCTTTTTGCGGCAACACCGGATCGGCATGACGGGGGAGGTCGGGCTCGTGGCGGACCTCGCGCTGCTGGAAAAAATGGCGTTCGAGAAGCCGGAGGTGGCGGTCTCGCTCGAGGGCTTCCTGAAGGAGCGGAAGATCGCGCTGCCGGAAAAACAAAAACAGGAGCTGCAGGAGCTGCACACGGAAAAGGTCGGGGAGCTCGGCGCCGCCGGCGACGCGGAGATGGCGCGGCTGCGCGGCGGCTTCACGCGCACGGAAGCGCTGAAGAGAAACGCAAAGGTGAAGCAGGAGAAGGACCGGCTCACGGGCGAACTGGCCGTGCTGGAGCAGGTGGTGTTCGAAAACCCCGCACTCGCGGATGAGGTGCAAAACTTCGTGAAGGGGTGGCACCAGAAGCTGGGCATCACGGTGCTCGGGGATCTGACGTTTGGGGAGGTGGAAAACGCCCTGGTCGCGCACGGCTTCTCCCCGGGTTTCGCACGCGGGAACGCGCGCCAACTGAAGATGAAAACGGACGAAAACGTGAAGCAAAACATGGACGACGTGGAGGCGCTGGCGGACCTGGACATCGACGCGAGGGCCGGTGAGGAGCGCGACCGACAGCTGGAGGCGATCCTGTCCACCAGCGCGGGCGGCAAGGTGCAGGCGAACGAGGTCGAAAACTCGAAGGATGCCGTGAGCGCGACGCTGCGAAAAGTGCCGAAAAACCAGCGCGAGATCAAGCGGATGAAAAGTCGCGGCAAGGTGGCGAGGAAGCGCGGAGGAAAGGGCTGTGCTTGCTGCCCGTGCTTGGGCGGCGGGGATGACGGCGATGAATCGGAGGACGACAGTTTTGTGTTGGTCAAGGACGCACAAGGCACCGACTACGGCGACGACTACATCAAGACGGACATCGGACTGGCCATCGACCCCAAGACGGGCAAACTGATGGGCGCGAGCGAATTCGCGAAGGTCTCGACGGGCTTCACTGCCGCCAGCAAGACAAAGAAAGCCGGAGGCTCCGCGACCACCCCCGCTCCGCGCGACTCCACTGCGCAAAACTTTTCCGCCCTCGGCATCACTGTCGGGGGCAAGGACGACGACGAGGCCGAACTCGCCGACATTCTGGACGGCAATGCCGCGGCCGGGAAAGGTAGCGGAAACAGCAAGGAGGCGGAGGAGAAGAAGCTTTTAACCGAAGCGCTCGAGCAGGAGAGAACTGAGATCGAGATGGTGCTCGTGAACGGCGGCTTCGCGAAGGGCGAGGCGGAGCGGCTCGCGCGGAAGTGCGTGCACGCCGACAACGACAGCAGCACGGGCATCATCGCGCGGAAGGACTGCGAGAAGCTGGACGGTATGGGGTTTGGGGGCGTGGAAACGGCGGGCACGCTGCGGATGTTCGTGGCGGCGCGGAAGGCGGCGGCGACCAGTCCCGCCGTGGACAAGGAGTACGAGACCTGTTTGACGGACGCGCTGGAGCACACGCAGGAAATCGCGTTCATCCGGGACCCGGGCCAGATCGAGAGCGCGCTCACGGTGCGGGGTTTCAGCCCGGGCTTCGCGAAGAAGGCGGCGAAGAACATGCTGGAGGACGCCGCGGGGGCGGCCGCGCGCGGCGAGCAAGTGGAGGAGGAAGGAGAAATCACTTTCCGCCCCGAGGACCTGAGCCCGGAGGACCGGGAAGCCTTCGAGAGAGCCGGGGTCGACAACACCGACCTCGCGGCCCTGCAGGAGCTGGTGGAGAGAGAGGAGGACAAGCAGGTGATGTCGAGCACGATGATGAGCAGCTACGCACTGGCCTCGGTCGAGGTCGCGGCCGAGTCCGCGCTGGATTTGGGGGAGACCGAAAAGGCGTTCGTCACGCTCGGGCTCAAGCCGGCCATGGCGAAGTCGCTCGCGAAGAAAGTGGCCGGATCCTCGGGATCCTCGCATGGTGGGGACCCATCGGGGGAGGCGATGCGGAAGCTGACGAACGCGGAGAAGAAGGAGCTGATCAAGCTGGGCGCGGGGCCCATCGCGACGCAGGGCGCACTGAAGGCGTTCATGATCGCCAACCACGGCAAGAAGATGCCGAAATCGATGAAGCAGGTGGGGGAGAAAATCCTCAGCAAGGCGCAGCACCCGGAGTTCCAGAAAAACATCAACTCCAAGATGAACAGCATCGCCTCGAACGGGGGCGTGGATTCCAGCTTCCAGCTGCTCTCGAGCATGGCGAGCGGGACCGGAGGAGCGATGAGCGGCGTGCAGAGCGACTTGAGGTGATCTTGGGAAGGCGGGGGCCAGCAAAAACCAGTGCTGGGTGCCAATCCGCCGTTGGAACCGAATGCTTCGCGGCGAAGAGATGTAGAGATTGGCGCGCGATGCGGCTGCGGCCCCCGCTGCTAGAGGGAATAAATTGAAAAGGATAGAAGAGCGCACTTTGCGCCATGCATGCTGTCATCGCGCACAGCTGCGATTTCGGTTAATTGAAGATTTGAGATGAACATGAACTTGGAGACAGAGCACGAGTTCCCGTCGTGCAAATCGAAGTGTGTTGACGTTTACCCCAGCAGGAAATAGATGGTAGGCATTCAATTTTTTCTTCGTTTTCGGTTTTTCAGAGTCGGTTTCGTCCGCCATCTCTGGAAAACGGTTTTTCCACGCTGGGTCTGAGTGTTCCAGGAGGCGCGCAACCTCCGGGAGGCATGAGCGGTTGCGCGCCCCATATGAAAGGCCTACCAAATGGAATATCACCTGCTAGATCAAAACTAAAGCAGCTGCATCTGAGCCTGAAGCGTAGCCTTGAACTCAAGATCAGGATCAGGATCTGTCATCGTGCGAATGAACTGAAAAGTGTCGTGCTCCTCCTGGTCCGCGTGCTGCAGCTGAAAGACTGACAGCCTTGCTCCTGTGCAAAAGATGTACTTAAAGGAAGTACAGAAACAGATGATCAAACAAGAAATAGAGATCCTGGAAGAAACAATGAAGATCCAGCACCAAATCGATGAAAGCTTTTTCCTTTTCCTTCGATCGAACTGCAACTAGTCCATTGGGAACAAATTCAGTTTCAAATATGGCATATCAATCAATCAATATACAAACCAGTTGCGCGTTGGAACTCACTGCTAGTGCTACGATAATTTGTGTGAAGTAGCGCCGCTAGCAGTAGAACAAACCTGGCTGTAAGCGTAAGGGTAAGTACTAGAGAGCTGCGCACTTGCTATCGTCAAAACCTTCAATTGAGAATGTCTAATCTCGCCTTGAAGCTTCGCAAGCTGTACGACAAGACGCCCACGGACTCGACTTCCGCACTTGATGACGACTTCGAGAATGGCACAGCGGGGCCGGGGTCCTCAAAACGAAGAAAGCTCGACGCGGATTTGCAGCTTGGGGATAGCGGCGAAAAGCGGCTCCGCATGCGCGCAGACATCCCCATGCTGGTTCCGGGACAGAAGATAAGTCGAAAGGAGCTGGCCGAAGAAAAAAAAGATGGACCGGAGGACGATGCTCAGAGTGATGGTACGGACGCTGAAGGTTTGGAAGAGCAAGAGGAAGAAGCTGACGACGAAGAGGAGGAGGCAACTGACGCTGACGTTCTGGACGAAGACGAGTCCCAATTGCCAGAGGATGCATCCGATTCCGACGAGGAGCAGGCAGCTAGTGATGAAAACAAGGACGAAGACGAACAACTATCCGGAGCCGCACCTGCAGAGAAGAGGCTAAAGCTGAAGGCGACGGCCAATGCAGGCGCTGCAACCGGAGACCCCGGCTCGTCGCAGAGCCGCTTCGAGGCGGAGACCGTTCGGCGGCAGGTTGATTTCTACAAGAGCCTCATGAAGCTGCGCGTGCTTCATCTCGAGCCTGCCCTGAAAAAAGTGCGTGAATCGGGCGACTTTCCTGGCGACCCTCACTTGGCCAAAGAACTCACATCTGCCCTCCAGGCTCTCCAGCGCGCGACCGCGACACCAAGAACCGAAAACTTCGACGACTGCGTCCGCGTGCTCGAGGAGACGCGCAGCGGAACGCAGGTGCAGCTGCAGAACGCGGCCTTCAAGGTCCTGGATCAGAGCATCCCCACCCAGATCGACAACGCGATTGCCGACCTGAACTGGAAGAAGAAAGTGCACGTGAAGGACCAGAGCACGGGGGAACTCAACGAGACACTGTACGACGACCACGACTTCTACGCAGCGATGCTTGCGGAGATCGTGACAGGGGGTGGCGCTGCAGCTGCTTCCTCTGATCCCAGAGGAGCGAATGCGTCGAAGACGAAGTCCGCAGCTGGTGCTTGTGCCGCGGCCCGCGCTGGGTACGACCGGAGGGCGAGCAAGGGAAGGAAAATCCGGTACGTGCCGATCGAAAAACTGCAGAACTTCATGTCGGGGAGGACGCTGGCACAAGATGAACCTATGTCCGAACAAATGGTGGACCAAATGATGAGAAGCTTATTCCGGTGAAGCTGCGAAAGAGAAGCGAGCAACGCCGAACCGACGTCAACGCGCGAAGATCGATTGTTGGGCTCGATGAGGATGAACTGTTAATTATCGATTCTTTGAAAGAATTCGCAAAAAACGCTGAACGCTATCCGACATAAGGACTTCCACCTGCATCAATCTGTCGCGCACTTCTAGAATACCCACGTACGCAAAACCGCTATCCGCAATACGATGGCATCTGCAGAAGTGTGTTAGAGGCAGAAGCCTCCCTCGGAAAACGGTTGTCTGTGTTCGGCCTCAGGAACTGAGATGGGGATGTCGTTTTGTCCGCAATATTTAAAATTGTGGTGTTTCATCCTCTTCGTTCGTACTCGTTCTCGTACGCGTACCGCTTCTTCAGCTTCAAATCAATTTATGCTACCCGTACTAGCAGAAGACGTAGGTGGAAACACAAACAGACGCAGCACGGAGCAGCGAGCCGGTGCCTACGAGGGCGAAGAGTTTCCGCCGCTTGACGATAAGGATAACGCGCCCGCCCCCGACAGGCGGGACTCCTAGGAGTCCTGCTGGCCACGAGCGAGATGCGTCCACGGGTGCAGTCGCGTCAGTGAAATCGGGACCCGAGACTGCGCGAGCGGATGGGCTGCGTGCTGTATGGTGCCAAGCAAAAGCTGCAGGGTTTCGAGATCTCCACGGCGAAGCTCGCGAAGATTTTAGACTCGCTGCCGACCAGCGCGAAGATCAAAAGCGCCCGCAGGGACCACGTTGGCACTGCTTAGCCCGCCGCCGCCGGTCCTCACTCTTCAGTACGCCGGCGCTCTCTCCGCCGGCTTTCTCCCCGGTAGCGGAGGGCTGCCCTCCGCTGCCGACGCCGCGGATACATTTGAAGAAGTTGGCGCGGGTGCGCATGCCGCGGCTCGACCTCCTGAGCATTCCCGCGGCACCGAGTCGGGGGATCGACAGCCCGCAGCAGCCGGAGACGAAGCGGCCAGGAGCCAACTAGCCATTGCTGAGGGAGGGCGATGCTTGGAGAAACCCGCTCCGTTCGACATGGGAGACGCGCTGCGAACGGCCTCGGCCGGAATCCAAGAACTCTCCGACCCAGGAGAACACAAACAAGCTGCTGACCATGGCAAAGCTCCGGACGAGCTTGCTGCACATGCTGAATTTTTTCAGTTTCATGCTGCTGCGATACAATACTGGAAGAAGGTGTAGGGACATGTCTCGACCAGCCCCCTCCCCGCGGCGCAGTTTAACATTGATCAGGCGCGACGAGTTCGAGGAACGGACGAGGCTTCACCGCATCCGCGAGGTGCTCTCATTTGCTAGCTGAGTAGAGAGCGGCCTACGCCTATAGCAGCTATAGCTCATGAGATAGCAAGTGCTAGCGCAAGTAATCAGCTGGCTTAACAGTCGTGGTTTATTATATCCTCGATCCCAGAAGACCCCTCTGGGACGGACCACTTCCATTCGTGAATCGCTAGCGCCGTGTCGCGTTGTGAAGTCTGAGCGTGAGTCATTGGCTGCTATTAATTTGTGGAAGAATCAATATAAAAAAGCTACGAGCGTAAACTTACTTCCGTCGACGTGGTAGGCGCGGGCGCGAAAGAGTTTCTTTGCGACCTGCAGCCGTGTGGAAACTTTCAGCAGGATAGCTGTATATGAGTGTCGTTCGTACCGCCAGCGAGCAGAAGGCGGGGTGCACTTTCGCAACTACAAGGGGAACGGAGTGCTCCACCACGCCAACTCTTCGATTTTTATAGCGGAGTGCTTCACGAGCAGGAGGAGCATCACCACCAGACACCGATTGCAACGGACAAGTGTTCTGCATCCTTTGCCTCATCTTTTTACCAAGGAAGGTTCTTCTACCTCGTGTTCGTGTCGTGGAAACGTTCGTCGTGATCTTGTTGTAGAATTCTTGTTTGTACACGTACTTTCTCCGGGAGCGCAATCGTCCGAGGACTTACTACTTGTACTCCCAGCCACCTCAAAGGCATCTGATAGTTCTTGTAAGGTGGACGGGGGATCGATGGATCATGTGCACTCGGGCAGGGGCATCAAATCGGGATGGGGGTTGCAGGGCGAACACGGACAGTAGAGGTAAGTTAAGTACTTTGTTCATTTACAGAGCGTCATTGCCATATCATAATCCGCATCCTTGATTTTGTCACTCTATCTTGTTCTTACATAGGCATACTTAGAAGTTAGCCGTAGGTACTAGCCAGCCTATCCTCGACCTCGTCGTTGGCGTATATATCACCAAGAGCAGCGATGAAGTTGAAGTAGAAGTTCCTGGGATGCATTGCTCGACGTTTCTGAAAAATCGGACCCACCCAACACGAGAATCTTGTCATAGCAAAATCGCGGGGATGCCTCGGGCGGCCGCGCCCCGTTGGCCTGGTCTCAAGAACAAGAAGAACGTCGCTTCCTGATGTCCATCATCAGTTCATGTGTGATGAATTAGCGGAAGCGGTTGGCAGCGACATGGCTGCCACCTTCTGGCCTTTCTCGTGGAGGTCTCGAAGGCGGCGCAGGAGCAGGAGCAGCTCCAGGTGCGCAATGCCACTGGAGCACGAGCCGCACGAGACAGATGAAGCAGAATCCGGCGTCCTTGCGCGCAAATTTCGGACGGCAGCTTCAGGTCGCCCGAGCAGGGGGAATGAGCATACAGTGATCTTCGCTTCTCTACGGCGCGCTGTCATTCTCTTTCTGTCACTCCCCGTCGTCGACGCATCTCACCCGCCGATGTTTGACTACGAGCGGCTCCCCGTCTACTACTACGGCAGTCAGCAAGATTCGAGCCACCTCGGCAGAAACAGTCTCGCCACGCCAAAGGAACGAAGAAGAATGACGGAGTCCGACAACAGCACCTGCGCGCATCTCTACGAAGAACATACGAGTGGCTGGGGCGCGATGCGAATAAAGTATAGAAAGTAGGAGTACAACTGTAACTGCATTCCTTATCCTTCGTATAACTGGTTCGTCGTCGTCCCTCAGCCTCATCTACGTATTCTAATTCTTTCAAGAACAAAGAGAGAAAAAGAACACTTCCTTCTCGCATTCATTTCAGGTATGAGATCGTGGAGATCTCCGGCAACGTCGCAACCAAAGTCAACGGCACCAACGCTACGGCCTACGATGCTCGTGCCCAGGATTTCGTTTCTCGTCTCGAGTCCGAGGTTCTGAACCTCACCCAGTCCTTTTTCGACCTAACTTTCCAGACCCGTCGCTACAATACGCGGGACAAACTCTACCCCGATGTGTACCGCCAGAGTTGCTTGACGTCCGTCGCCACCTACAATGGCGCGACCACGACGGGGGAGGGAATCGAGGACGCCGACTTCTATCTTTTTATCGACCTGCAGGGCTCCGGCTGCTCCGCGTCGAGCGGCACGCAAGCGTACGCCGGACCGTGTGTGAAAGACCAGTGCGGCCGCCCCATTTTTGGCACGGTGACGTTCTGCACGCAGACGAGCAGCAACAGTGACAACGGGGGGTACACCTCGATCGCTACACAAGGCAAATTGGACGAGGTCGTCGCCACGTCCGTGCACGAAGTCATGCACGCGATTTTCTTTTCGGCTTCCTTTTACGCGTACTTCCGGAACGAACACGGGAACCTGCTGATAAACCCGAGTAACCCGGTGGATTCAGTGACAACCACGAGGTACACCTGCAGCGGAGGCAGCGTGTCCTGGAACAACCCGTCGGGAGGAAGCATTTGGTACGATCATTAGCTGCTGCTGATCGTTGATTCATGCACATGCTCCCTGCTCCATTCAACCATAGGCAGCAAAATCAAAAAAACGTTGGATGTGAAACGATGTAGCCGTCACGCAAGGATACGCAGCCAACGCCAAGGATTCGAACGTCGCACATAAGTTTAAGTACCCGGCCTCGACGCACATCGCGGGGACGGGTGCTTTCCGAGTTGTTCATCCCCATCCCACACTCATCAAATCTGAAACCCCAGGACGCACGACCTTTTCGACGCGGACGACGGCGTGGTTGCGCTCGCCGACCATGGCGGCTTCACCACTTCCGAGTGCAAGTGCCCCACCAACGCCAAATCGAATCCTGCCGGCTTTTCCAACTCCGACTTCACCGACTGCCTTACCACGTACCAGACCGCGCCGAAGTGCACGTTTGATCTGAGAACGCCGAAAGTGACCAAGAAGGCGCGGGAATACTTCAACTGCAGCAGTTTGGTCGGCATGCCCCTGGAAGCGTCGGACACGGGGAGCTGTTCGCCGATAGCCTCGCACTGGGAGCAGAAGTCGGTGCACTGCGAACTGATGGTGCCGAGCGGAGGGATGGGCTGCGACCACACCTGGGTAAGCTCCATGACGCTGGCGCTCGCGGAGTTAAGAGGAGCAACAAGAACCAAATCTCCGGCGATTCCTCCGGGACTGGAACTCTCGACTTGTTGTAGTTCCTCTATTTGTAGTTGGCCTTGTCGTCGTCGTGCTTGTAGGTACGTATGATGTGTGAAGCTGCAGTTGTGGCGGGCCTGTGTTGCCTTGTATTCTTTTGTCTCGTGTTTTATCTTGTATCCGATTCCGTCGTCCTGCTGCTTCTTGGGGGGCGCAAGCATTCCAAAGTGACGGCCACGAGACGCCGCGGATTGGTCTGTGTCGTCCTGTACGCCGGAGTAAATTTCGTTTTGTGCTACCTATTCGGTTTCGGTCTCGACAACAGCCGAACATCAAGCAACGAACATGCCATAAATCTAAATGCCACCGAAGCTGGTTTTTTCACTTCTCTAACGGAGGACACGGGCTGGTACAAGGTGGACTATTCGCGGGCGAGCAAGCCGATCCAAGACCTCACGTGGGGCTACCAGCGAGGCTGCGGGTTCGTCACTGGAACTTGCCTCACGGGGGGGAGCGCGGTAGGGCTGGAACTACTTCTTCTAAAAAACCTGCAATAAATAATGAAACAATGAGCGCATTGAATGAGTTTCACTTTGCTTTGGTCCGATGGGATGTGTCCGTCGAGTAGATGGTGCATTTTCCGGTCGTGTTTAAATTTAAACACCATGCTCTGATCGTCCACATCACTCAATCGATCTTCAACAGAACTTCCCCGAGTTTTGCGCCACCAACGGCGTTGACCGGCCTTCAGCCAGGGCGCTCTCCGTGGTCCGGTGCACCGTCTCCACGTATGGTTCTGCGCTTCCCACCAAGTTTCAGTACTACTCGGGCAACGCGAACCAGGGCGGCAGTGCGTCGCTCCTCGACTACTGTCCCTTCTACGCGACCTCCATTACGGGCAGCTACTGCCAGGACCTGTCGAAATTCTACTTCACGACGACCGGAGCGCTGTCCGGCACGAACTACTACCTGAACTACTACCACCAGCTCCCCGGGAACAGCTCCTACTCCTTCCTGAGCAACTTCCGCGCCGCCATCCACATCAGCGGTGTGGGCACCTTCCCGGCGCCGAGCTCGACTACTGCCATTCCAATCTGCTACCAGGTAGACTGCGGGGCGAACACGTATTACAACGCCACCGAGTACACGATCTTTGGTATTTCCCCGGACATCCTGCAGCCGTACCAAACCGGGTTCAACGACAACTACAAAGGCACGGTCGCTCAGATCGGCGTGTGCCGCAAAACGTACGACGCGGGTACGGGGCGGTGGGGGGGTGCGAGCGGCGGCGAAACGGAGTACGTCGCGAACAGCAACGTGCTGCTGGCCGGGACGACGCCTAGCGGCTTCTCGAACACGAACATCGCGGGGGTGGTAACGTGCCAGCCGGTGGACGTGATCTGCAACTACGAAAGAAGTCCGCACGTCACCGGGGGCTACCACCAAAACGAGCTGGATCGGGGGGTGGTGCTCAGCTCAAGCGCGATGTCAACAACGACTTCTTCAGGAGGAAACTCTGCCTCGACGGACGCCTCCGCCGCGCCGAATGCCACAAACGACACCAGCAACAGCACGAACGACACAACAGAAGCGGGGTTGCCGCCGAACACAACTACCACGACCACCACCACCACGACTACATCTACTACGTCAACTACAAGCACCACGTCCACTACAACGACAACAGTCACGCGGACAAGGGTAATTGGCCAGGAGGAGGTCTTCGAGATGGCGTTTGTGCCGGAAAACTGCACCTCTGTGAACGGCACGAACAGTTCCAACGGAACGAACTGCAGTCAGGTGAACGCGTCGCGGCTGCGGGACATCGTCACTGCATGGTACGACGACGAGGAAGACGCAATAAACGACACCAACGCAACAACCGCAGCTGCAGTAGTACCGCCTCAGCTCAATGAGTCGAACGGGACGATGAACGCAACGCCGACGAATGATACAGAAACAGAGCCCGCAGGAGCCACGAACGACACAAACGAAACGGAGGGCACTACAGCCGGCCCTGCGCAGCAAGCTGCAGGTGGACAGAACGACACTTCCCCGTTTAATTTTCCATCATCGAACAACGTTTCCAACGGCTCGAACATCTCTGCCTTTTTGTTTGGCGCGGACGACGAGGACGACATCCTGACGGAACTCCTCGGCGGCCATGGAGGAAACGGCACGGGGGTGAACGGCTCGAACATGACGGTGCCCAATACGACCACCACATCGACCACAAGCACCACCTCCACCACTTCCACGACCAGCACCACTTCTACCACCACGGTCACAACGACGACGGCAACCTCGACCACCACAACGATGACTACAAGCACCCTGACTACGACGACGATGACGACCACGTCCACGACGACAAACGCGACGATGCTGTTTGGGGTGAGCCCGGACCTCTACAGCGTCGCGCCGGAGCAAGTCGAGGGCTTTGCAGTGGAGTCGTCGGCGCAGCTGGTGATGACGATCCCACAAGGAACGGTGCAAGACGACCTGATGGGGCTGCTGGCTGGGCCTCTGGTAGTCGGGTTGGCGGACTTTCTGGGGGTGGTGCAGGCACTGATCGAAATCTTGGAGATCTTCTTCGTGGAAGACGCCGGAACGAGGAGAAGAATCTTGCTAGCAAACGGGCGCGGAAGTAGCGCGCAGACGCATCATCAAAGCCACCACGATACTGATAGTGATAGTCAATCGAGAACGAGTACGAGAAGTACAAGTAGTGCGGGTGGTTGGTGGAGTGGCAGAATAGGAGATGGCCGAACGGGCACTGGAAGAAGTGGTAGTGGTACGACCTCCCAGTTTTATGGTGGTGATGCAGATCGTGATCGTGATCGCGTTCTTGGTGCAAGAGAAGCTGGGGTCGTAGGAGGAGGCGCAGCACCACCTCCAGACTCAGTGTCAGCGTCTGAGGAAACTAATAGGCGAACCCGCAGCCTCGGCGATGCGGACGACCAAGACCACTTCGAGGAGGACGGCGGTTTCGTTCGCGGCGCTTCTGGCGAGCTGATCCCCGCGCGGCGGTCTGGGCAGATCTTTCGCACTTTGTCGCACAACGTGCCGAAGCCGGTCGAGTTTCAGTACAGGGTGAAGGGTTTCTCCTCCGTGAAGGCGGCTGCCGAGAAGGCGCAGTCGATGCAGCTCGACTCGCAGGCGAAGCTCGACACGCTCCTCGCCAACGTGACCACCGCGATCAACACTGCAGCGGCTACCAATCCCACCCTTGCCGCCTTCTCCATCTCCGCCGCTAGGGTGGGATCGGTGCAGCCGGCGGTGGCGGTGGAACTTGTGCCGACGACGACGCCACCGCCGCTCTTGCCGGGCGAGCCCGCGAAGGAGTTCGAGGTGCTCGGGCTGCAGCTGTGGCAGTTCATGGCGGCGTGCGGGGGCGCAGCGCTACTGCTCACGGTCGGAATCTTCTTCGCAATCGGCTGGTGCAGAGAAAGGAATAGGAGGAGGTATTCTACTTTCAGTTTCAGCTTCATGCAGGAGATCCAGTGCGTCACATAGATTGATATGGCACAGTACCTACATACGCACCTTTATACCTCTCCAAACAAGAAACAAAAAATTAGATTTACATACAAACATACCTACGGTCAAAGAGGCCGCGAAGAAAGGCAAAGGACATTGTCATCGGCACCACCACCTGAAAACGTAAACGAATAAATCTCCCACAGGAAAATCGCCGAGGCTGATGGGGACGTGCTCCTGTCTCCCCGCGTGGAGAAGAAGGGCGGCATGTTTGGCTTCGACATCAAGGGGTTTTTCACCTCCAGCGGGTCCGAGGAGGAGCCGGTGAAGGTGGACGTGAAACCCATCGAGGTGATCTCCGACCGGTCCTCGTCCGTCCCGCCCACACCACCGGGGGAGCTGGAGTGGACCAGTCCGCGGGCGCGCGACAACATCGAGCGTCTGCGCGGTCCCGGGAAGACCACCCCGGGGCACGCGAAGCACCACCACTGGAACCGGGTGGCGCCCGTGCCCACACTGCCGGAAGACATCGGTGTGTTTCCCGTGCAACCTCCGCAAGCCGGGGTGCCGCTGCACCCCACGGCAAGGGAAATGCGCTACCTGAAAGACTCCAACCGCCCGGGACAAGGAAAGTTCCGGATCTAATGTATGAAGATAGTGGACAAGGGCAAGCGCAAGAAGGGCGAGCGGCTTCTGGTGCTGCTCGCCAGTATCCATACGCTGGCCCTGGCGAGACTAGAGTCAATAATGAATTCATTTTGATGTGAGAGGAGTAAATGCACAGCAGACAGCACAAACACATCACAGACATGGACACAGGAACAGACTCACTCCTATTTGTGGTCGTGCCCGTAATAGTCAAAATCAAAAAATCACACACGTACTTCTATTCATTTGATTTCGTTCATTTGCCGCTCGGATTTATGTTTTCACGTTACTAACTTCATCACGGTTAGGTTACCGTTAGCGTTACTACAGATACTAAAAAAGTAGATACAACGAGAACGAACTGGTACATCTACATCGAACGTCAACGAACATCGAAATTCTGCCGTGAACAACCTCATAGAGAACTTAATATGGATGCGATGCCACTTGTATCTGGACTTTGGAGCTGCACGTCGACATGCGTCAAAACCTGTACACAGATTGATAACAGGACTGCGTTTTTTCTGATATTTTGGACACACACACTGCATACCGCAGCACCGATTCAGCCCTTAGAAGTTCTCCTTTCTGTCCTCGCAACAGCCTGAGGCTGTACGGGAGTCGGGGTGCGCGTAGTCGCCTCGCGGCTGAGCAAGATGTTCGTCCCGACGCGCCTTGGCGGTAGTCAGCACTCAACGAGACTCACGATCACGTCATGGTCATGAAGAAGCGATGAGCATGACCATGGGCATCAACGTGATAAATTAATAAGACACTTTTTGTTTTTTACTACTCACACAACTTCTTCTGTGGTGCTCTCACTTGGCTGTTTTCCTTTTCCTTAGACCCACGCACGAACTCGAACACGAAGGAACTTGATCAGCCCGCGTACTCAACATACTCACTCAACTACTTATTCATCTCTGACTGTTGAACAAGCATGCCAACTGTTCTCGACAGCGCCCCCAGTGGCGCGGCGCTTGCGCCACTGCCCGCCGACCAGCAAGAGAAAGATGCTGCAGCCTCGGCTTCAGTAGAGTCCCAGATGACAACTGCTCTGCTTGGGGCCGGCGGCGAGGGCTTCGGTACGGAGGAAGCAGAAGCTGAGGCAGCCGCCGCGCCCGAGGAAGCTGCTGCGACAGCGCCAGATACCGACATGATGGATCTGCTTGACCTTCTCGCGGAAAAGAAGCGCGAAAAGGACGAGAAGGGCCTCTGCGACTGCTTGGCGCGAATCGGCAAATTGGCGTTCAACAACCAGTCCGAGCGCGAGGCAGTGTGTGACTTCGACGGGATTACGGCGATGTGCGAAATCGTGCGCGAGCCCGAAGTCTACTTCTCCGGCGAGCTGACCGACTCTGAGAAGGCCTTCTTCGAGGCATACCGCAAGAAGAAGCTCCTGATTGCGGAGGAGGAAAAGGCTGGGGGCGGAGGGGGCGCTAGTAAAACGAAAGAGGAGCCGAAGCCGTCGTGCGGCGACGGGCTGACGGCGTCGTTGGACGACTACAGGGATCCGCTGTCGCTAGAGCTGATTCCGTACGTCACGAAGAACTCCGCTTTCGACCAATTCTACCGGAGGGTGCTGATTAGCTTCTCGCTCTCCCTGAAGGGGGTGTGCAACCGGAGCAACCTCAACCGCGGAGCGCTGCGCGACGAAGGCGCGGTGGAGGAGGTAGTGGGCTTCGTGGAGGGGAGCTTCGCAGGCCTGAGCGACGAGGTAGAGGAAGACGAAATCGCGGGGCAGCGGGGAGCCTACTTCGACCTCCTCGAGCGCTCGGCCGCAGCCGGCTGCAGCGCGCTCAAAGCGCTCTGTAACGGGAACGATGGGAACAAGAAGGTACCCAACCTCCGCAACCCTTCGTTGGGGACTTTTACTTGTCCTAAGAATAAGAAAGTACCTAGTACCTACAAGTACAACTCTAATGTTACCTGCTGCCGAAGAACAAGCTGAAAGTGAAACAGGAGGAAGTCAGTGTCAGCCGATCACCGTCAATAGAAATGTTTTTTGAAGAGGACTGTGCTGAGAGTCAGTGTGTCAGTGTCTGTGTGTGTCGTCGATGGTGATCATGGACATCCTGAAGATGAGAAAAATAGAAATACCGAACTACTACACCAGCTTGCGGCAAAAATCGCGGGCAAGTTCAACGCAGAGGGGCTCGCGGCGACAGACTGCCTGGACCCGGCGGTGCCGACGATGGCAAAGACAACGGAAAAAACTGGTATATGTAGTTTGTAAAAGATTAAGATGATGCCGTTTGATGCATCAACGGCAGTCTTTTACTCTCAACACTCTGTCTCGCGGTGGCGGTGTTCGCGGTGGTGGACACTGATAAGATTATTCCTTCACCTGCGTGCAACGAACTACATCAACGAACAGGTAAGGCCATCGACCTGCTTCTTGAGTTGCTCACCAAATTTCCGCACTCCGCCCGCATCCAGGCGCAGGGTATCTGGGCGTTGCGGAGTATCGTCACCGACGACGACAGTCGGGGCGGCGAGTCGATGGTCCCCTCCGCCGTGGAAAATCGGGACTACGTGTGCGACAGCGAGCGGTTCCCTCGCACGCGCGAGATCATAGTCCGCTCCTTCCGCGACCTCAAGCAAAGCATCGACGACAACCTCGCCGCAACGGGCGCGGCCCCTGGGGAAGCAGCAGGGGGGGAAACTGAAGCGGAAACGCTGTTGCCAAAGGAGGGCGAGGAGGAGGGCGCAAATCCGAATCCCGAGGAAACGACGACCGCACCAGCCGCGCCAAAGTCCGCGGTCTTCAATGCCGAGCAGTGGTACCGGCTCGAGGGCGTGCTGCTGCTGATGAAGGAGGTGGGTTGCCACCAGGAGCGCATCCACAAGTTCGTGTTTGAGGACAACGTGCTCCCCCTGATCAAGGACACCCTTTCCTACGGCCACGAGTCCATCGTCCGCGCGTGCCTGTTCGTGCTGCGGCAGTTCGCGTTCTCCGACCACATGAAGGACCTGTTCACCACGGGGGACGCGGATATTACCAAAACCGCGATGCTGGTGTTGAGGAAGTACTCGAAGACGACAGCGATCGTCGAACAAGCATTCGGGCTGTTCTCGAACCTCACGCTGCGGAAGCCGCAGATCTGCGAAGTGCTGAACGCTGACCCGATGCGCATCGCAGCCTTCGGGCTGATAATCCTGGGGGAATATCAGGTACCACCGATCCGATGGACCCTGGTGATAGATAAACACCCATTATTTGAAAGCTTAAGGTCGTTAAGCTGTTGCCTTCGGGTCTCTAGTGTGTCTGTTCTTTTTTGTGGTACCGGCCCGTACGGCGGTACCATTTCCATTGGCCGCCGCCCTCACAGCTGGGCAAAGGCTGCAACATACACTCACCCTCAGACGAACGCCTCGGTGGTGACCACGGTGCTTTTTACGCTGCGCAACGTGGCGAAGGCGGTTCCGGAAGCCGCGTCCGAAATGGAGCACAGCGGGCTGTTCGAGCTGATTCGGAAGATCTATTTCGCCCGTGAGCACGACACGACCCGACAGTGGCTGGCGGCGAAGGACATCGGAAAGCAATTTTTACGCGAGTTCCGGGAAGACACTGACGGAATGAGAAGGCCGATAACGCACAACGATTACTACTAGATGAAGGTATGGATTATATGGAGGTAGGACGAGACAACCACGATAGCCCCTCCTCTATCACCATGCATGGTCCTCGATTGAGAGCAGTAGCAAGAAGGGTGAGAAAGACACCAGAAGGAGCGTTTCCGAAAATGGAAGGAGCTGCAAGTTAGTTGCAAAACGAAAACAATCACCTAGCATGTTGGTCTGGGTGAAGATGAAGCTCCCTCGCCCAACATGTTGGGCTGTCTTGCAGTTGCACGTTGGGGCGCGAGTCTATGAATGTCTAACCTGCCGTACGCGTACGGACCTGGACGATTTCGATGCGCGCGAAATCATCACGAACAGCGCCGGCGAGGTGACGAAGTCGATTGTAAAGTAGCGCCTTTCGTTGTCGTGCAGCCGGAAATCGAAATGAAAAACAGGGCTAGCGTCGCGAGGGAGAAGGAGAACCACCACGTCGAGGAGAGATGTTAAAGGGTGAGGGATAGCAGTGGCACTGGCTGGTCGAAAAAAACTGGATGAAATTGAAGCTGTACGTAGCTGTTAAAAACGTGCTGCGCGGCACCGGCAGGCAGATTCAGTGGAACAACGTAAGAAAGTAGTTGAAGCAGGCACATCAAGATGAAGTGGAACAACGTCCTCTGCTTGATTTTCTGCTGCAGCAGCTGCCAAGTAAACCATTTCGCTCACGCATGGCCCGCTTGGCTGGTGCGGCTTTTTTCCGATAGGTCGAGGTCCTCGACCTCCATTGCTCGACTTGCGGAGACTCTTGCTCTAGTCACCGACGACAAGTCTTTAGAGAATGAAGAAGCCGTCGAGGCGGCCGTCACGTCCGATTCTGCAACCAACCAATTGCCGCAACTTGAGCACGCGTACGAGAGGATCCGGGTGCTCGTGGCGTCCCACCTTCCCGAAATGTACGACCCAGAAAACGACAGCGAAGTCGACGCTGCCACCGCCGATGTGTCGAAAGAGTTGGCTACGTGGTCGTGGTCGAGCAGTAGAGACCGAGAGCTCTCACCGCTGGAGCAGGTATCGGAAGCGATGCGACAGACGCAGAACGAAATTGAGAAGCTGTTCCGCAGCTGGATCCGGCATCCGTCGGTTCGCGTGCTGTTTCAGGACGCGCACACTGGTCGAATGCAGGGCCTGGCGGAAAAATTCAAAATATTGTGCGAGAAACTGCCGAAAGAACTGTCGAGGCCGCCCGTGGCGAAAACGAGAATGGTCGGAGAACCTCTGTCTCTGTTGCCCGGAGCAAATGGGGCTGCGCCTGCCGCGATCGAAATCGACGCGCATTCAGATAGCCGCCCGGAGATAGAAGGAGCTGGAGCTGCTACATCTGCAACTCCGTCATCCACCGGCAATTCAAATCCTGCTGCCCCCGCTTCCGCTCCTCCGACATCGTCCGCCGATCCCACCATCCTCGGTTTCCCGCCCAACCTCGTCCTTCCTCGCGACGGCCTCAACCGCCAGGACGTTTACTCCGTGGCCGCCAACTTCCGCATGCAGATTTGGGACCTCGCCCGCGATTATCCCGGCAAGACGCTGGGGCGCTTCACGAAGCTGCTCCACATCCTTCTCGCCTCCCTCCCCAACGTGCACGCGTACTACTTTCTCCGCCCCGACAACACGCTGGCGCTGTTTTCGGACGCGCTACAAGACGTCCAGAACGTGGACTCGCGCCTAGACCCGTACTCGGGGAAGCCGACGAAGGACACCGGCGCCGACGTGGAGCAGCTGGAACAGGCTCTGGAAGACGGGACATCATCCCTCGCCGCGGTGGAGCGGCGGATCGCGGGGCGCGAGGCGAACGACGCGGCGGCGATGGCGCACGTGGGGGCGGCGTACTTTGCGGGGGTGGGCGTGTACCTCCGCTCGCTCGACGAATCGCTGCAGGAGAAGTACGACAGGGGGTACAATTTTGCGACGTCCCTACTGGCGGCGGTGCAAAAGGCGAAGGCGGGCGTGGCGGAGGCGGGGACGCAAGAAATGAAAAAAATGCAGGAAGGAGCAGAAGAGCTCGCAGAAGGGGAGGGCGAAGAAACTAGAGGGACGCACCAGGGGCAGGGCAAGGCGGGGCAGGAAGGCGCAGGAGATGGTGGGGGCCCGACACCAAAGTACGCCGCAATCGAGTCTCTTTTCACGCTGCAGGGACGCGTTGCGGAGGTCGAATCCCTCCCAAACAAACTGTTCTTCATCTCGTCCGCGGCCGACGTAGGGAGAAGGAACCGCTTCGGCAAGTCGGGCGTTGCGTGGCGGCGCCTGCTGACGTGGTCCGTGGTGTGCGCGTTTTGCATCGCTGGGGTAATCTGGATGCGGCAGAGACAGATTACCCGGGAGGAGTTGAGGAAAGAAAAACTGGCGGCACTGGTGGCGAAGCAGCAAGACCAACAGAGGAAGGCGGAGGAGGAAGGAGTTGGGCAGCAGCCGGAAGGGACCGAGGTCGGTGCTGGCGCAGGTGAAGGTCGTGCTGGGGTGAAAGAGGAAGGCGCCGATGGAAAGTACGGGGCGCTCGGCAGCAGTAGTGCTTGATGAAGTCCAAGAAAAGATAGATGCTTATGATGATGATCATCTTCATGATCGATCACTGCAGTTTTTGCACGAACACGAGCAGGAGCACGACGCAGGAGTGAGTGGTCTTGTGTTTCCGCGACGTAGTCGTAGATGCGCTCCTGGAGCTCAGCATCGAGATTTCCGTGGACAATTTCTTTGAATGAGTCATTCACTATCACTGTGGATTAGAATTGATCCGCACGACGACGACAAGCAACGAAAAGGTTGTTTCCAGAACTGCAGAACAGCGTGCCGGTATGACTATCGCTGCTCTGCAGTTCCGGGTGGCTGTATCCCTATTTCAAATAATTTGGCAGTAACTAATTAAAAAAGATGTCAAAGATGTATGAAGAGACCTGAAATGCCGGACCGGGGGCTGGAGATCTTTGCGACAAAATCAAATCAGAATCTTGATCTTTCAAATGAACCCTCGATCACCTCTTGTGGCCATCGCTTAGCGTACGACTTTGGCTGCAGCACACCAGGTTCGTTCACTGAGCTGTAGAAAGGTACAGATAGTTGTTGGCACATGTCTTACCAAACTAACAAAGTGAAAGTAGTTTTCTTCTTCAACAGGCAAAAGTTGCGCAGGAGGCGGGCGCGAGAGAACGTAAAATATGAGTACTTACCTAAACAACACAAAAAATGCACTATATGAGTCTGTCTATCAGATACTCCTCCTTCTTCTATCTCTATCCATCGGTGGACGTGGACACGACGTCGTATTCCCAACCCTCGAGGAGGACCTTCGATCTCGAAAGACAAACTCGACCGCAATAATATGTGTGGTATCGGTGCGGAGCTGCAGCTGACTATTCGCCACGGTCGTGTACGTGAGCAGGTGGGGGGATCTTCGGCGTCGACGACTGCAGGCCAAACGACGGCTGATGTTGATGGGACGACGGCTGACGATGCTGCACCACCAGCAGGACCAGAAGATCCGGCTGAGGCGCTGCGCCGAAGGCTGGAGACTGAGATCAAGAGCGCCACTTCCACTAGCTTGCAAGTTGCGGCCGTGCAGCACCTGGTCGACCCGACAAAGGCTCGCACTACTGCCGAAAATTATAAGGTAAAGATGTCAGAACTCCTGAGAAACCGAGGGCCGGACGCGTACGCCGAAAAGAAGTTTATTTCCACTTCTTCTCTGAGCGACTCATCTTCGCGAACTACCGCAGTCACGCATATGCTTGGCTCGGTTTTGCACCTGCGGGGCGACAAGCTGGTTGAGCAACCGGTCGTACTTTCAGACGGGTCGGCGTTTTGCTTCAACGGCGAGATCTGGAGCTTCGACGGAAAAGCGCTAGAAGACCCCACTGTGTCGGATACCGATTTCCTGGCCAGCCGGATCGAACGTGTGATTTCTTCGGGAGATTTGTTCGACCAGTTTTTGCAGGAAGAAATTTTGGAGCGCATTGACGGACCGTTCGCGTTTCTGCACTACTGCCCCAAGAGAGCCCGACTATTCTGCATGCGCGACGGGTTGGGACGGAGATCGCTGTGTCTCTCCGCGTGGGTGGTAGTTGCGGAAGATCAAAATACTACAGACAGTGAAGTAGTTGACGATCATACGGATACGGCCCATGCGGTGCTGAGTCCAGAGTCTCCTGAGATTGATTGTCCATCTGCAGCTCCAGCTTCGACCTCATCGTCACGGACGACAATTGGCATCCTCGTTGGAAATGTTGTGCCGCACTCCGGTCTTGGCTCGGGAGTTTCCGCTGCTAGCAATAACGTCGTGACGAAAAGAACGAAAAGTCACGAGGAAGACCTGTCCGAGGACCATTCAAGGTGTAGCTCTACTACTGTGCCTTTGGCGCCCGACGCGATAGAGCTTCCTTGCGACGGAGCGGTGCACATAGAGTGCCTTGAGCCGTACGAAATCGACAAGATGAAAGCGGACACCTCCCGTCAGAGCGCCTTGCTGCCGCTTTCTGTCAGGCTCGTTAAGCGAGGTCGCGGCCCACGAAAGACACAAATGCCTTTCGAATCGCTGAGAAGGAGTCTGGAACAAGAACAAGCGACTGAATTATACCGACCGGGAACGTATGCTATGGAGCAGGAACAACCCCGGAGCAAGAAGCTACAGGTACAGTGTAGCCGCACGGGCTCTGTGCCTCCTGAGGGAGCTAAAATTGAATTTGACACTCCGAGGACGACACACGCTGCCGAGTCGTGCATGGATGGCGAGTACTTTCCATATGTACGCGGCGGCGGCCGCGGCGCGCTTGCTGGCACGACGTCAACAATTGCCGGCCCTCAGTGCCCCAACGCGCTGCGCGTCCCCCGGGAGGTGTCTGCGCGCTTCGCAGATAGTTTGCGACGGGCGGTAGCTAAGCGCGTACTCAGTATACCTCTGGAGTGCATGCCAATGCCTTTGTCCCCCGCCACAACCAGGGCTCGCCGCGTGACTGTTCTGTTCTCGGGCGGATTGGATTCTACCGTGCTGGCGTACCTCGCTGCAGAAGTCATGTTAGAAGACGCAGCGGCCAAAGCGGAATCCGATCGCCATGAAGTCCGGGTGCAGCTTGTGAACGTGAGCTACAGTCCCCTCGATTCTCCCGACCGTGTTTCATGCTTCCTCAGCTTTAACGAGCTCCGGACCCAATTCCCAAAGAACACCTTCGAACTGGTTCTCGTCGATTGCGAAGAGGAGCCTGAGAAGGTGGTGGTGGAACAAGCGCAAAAAGGGAAGGACATCAAGAACAATAACTCGTCCAGACGCGTCCTCTCGGGGAAAGCTGCCGTAGATGATACCGCGTGCTCGGAAAACTCCAACAGCAACACGCCACCCGGGGCTCTTAAGAACACGGAGCGCGAGCATTTACGGCAGCTGCTGGGACCGAGCCACCAGACACACATGGACTTCAACATCGGGATGAGTCTGTGGAAGGCTTGTCGCGGAACGTCGGGGAACTTCAGACCAGTTGGGAACTCGGAAAAGAACTGCACCTCGACCACGTCGAGTGTGTACGTACTCACGGACGAAAATTTCTTCGCTTGCAAAAGCAATTGGGAGCAGCTGCTTGCGCAAGCCCAGTCTATGTTGCCGGCGGATTTCGAGAAGCGCAGCGGCGACCGGCTGGAGAAGCAGAAGCTGATGTTGCGCATCGCCCAAGAGTACGGGTGGGAGGCGGTAGGACTCTTGCTGGACGACCACGAACACCTACACCGTAGTGGACCTGAAGAACCGTCTCACCCCCGCAGCAGTAGAACACCGTGCGTAGGAGCTGGCCTCGACTGCACGCTCTATCGGAGCTGCCGAGTGGATGTGGAGGTCGAAGGCGACGAGGAGAAAAATGGTAACCTGGAAAGCACTAGCTGGAACATCAAGACGAGGATGAAGGATCCGAAGGTCATCTTGCTCGGCCACGGCGCGGACGAAGTGCTCGCCGGCTACGCGCGCATGAAGACGCAATTCCTGACGTCGTCGGGAAATGCGTCCGAAACATTTACACGTGCTTCAAGCGCCGGAAACAGAACAGCCAGCACTGACGGCGGCTGCGGCAAAATTGCGCTCTTCCGATCCACAATCGCCGAGTTGGACCGCTTCTGGCAGCGCAATCTGGGAAGAGACGACCGCATCTGCAGCGACCACGGGAAGGAGGTGCGGCACCCCTATCTCGACCAAGACTTTCTAGATTGCGTAGCGGAGCACGTCGTGCCGAAAAATTGCTTTTTTCCGGACAAAATCGTGCTCAGGCAGCTGGCGTGGCAGTTAGGGTTAGTGACGGCGGGGAGGCTGGACAAAAGAGCAATTCAATTCGGGTGTGGCATCGCCAAGCAATCGAACAAAGCGGCGTTTGGCTCGAACCGAAAAGCAAACGGTAGGGCGCAATATGCGCGGATGGGAGGAGACTAGGCCTCATGAAGGAAATCCGAAATCGAAAGATTAACTTTAACATTAAGATTCATATAAGATTTCGTTTCTACAGCTATTGCTTTCGACTGTGTCAAGAAGTAGTCAGTGTTGCGGCGATTGTTGCATGATAATGCCTGCGAGTCGTGCAAGCTCACATTTTCTATACATGACTCACTGTGTTTCCCCGAGCAACAACGACTACGACTAGCAGCGACACTTTGATTTACTCATCTGAGCCAGGCCTAACAAATCTACTTCTCATGTGCTCCTGGAAGAAAGTCGTGAGGAAGGTCCTCGTACTTGCAATTGTTGATCGAAAAAGTCAAGCTGGGAAAGAAAATTTGTAATGTCAAGGCGCGGATGAGGATGTAGCGGTAGCGCATCAATGCATGCATGATGTTCATCATTGATTCTAGTCTCGAAACGAGAGGTCGTGATGGGTGGAGCGAGTTTTGTTAATATGGCTTGAGCACCATGCGGGTCCCGAGCACGTCGTAAGCTCGATGTAGCAGGACACCCTCAGACACGTGGAGGGGCATGGACGCCAAGGGCGGTAGCAGAAACCAAAAACCAAGTACGTACAAAGACCGGAAAGTACTTTTTTCAGGAGAAAGGAGAAGAACGAAAAAACAAAAAACAGAAAAAGAAGACTTTCAGGCGAACAAGGAGAAAAACCTTCCCAGCGGTCGCGTGCCAAGCGGCCAAGAAATCGAAGAGTGTCGAGCAAGTTTTCGCGAGAAATGGAGAAGTAAAGGAATGACCCGTGTTCAAAAAGTCGAGGAACACCAGTACAAGGAAGGAGACTCGAGGAAACTTCCTTGTTCCGTTCTTCGATGAAGCCATACTCGAGGAGCGTCAACATTGCACGAGCTGCAAATACATATGCTTATGCGGGTACTGAACTATCGGATGCAAACATATTAAAGAACAACGTCGACAGAGAGCAAGAAAGTATTACTTTCCTAAGCGAAAGGAGGCACTTACCCTCACAAGGACGAGGAGAACTCTACCTACAGTTAAACTACATCACTCTAAACAAGAGAAACCCCAAAGATGAAGCGAAACTCAGCGATGCAGCACCAGCCGATGGTGCCTCCGGTCGGTTTTAAATTTGTCCCGAAACAGCAGCACGTGTGTGGACAAGCCGGCTGTTTCGAGTGCTACGACATCTGGTGCGAGCGGTGCGAGTCGAAGGACCGACGCATAATTGAATTGGAAATGCGCAACAACGAGCTGGTGAAGCACATCACGCTGCTCCAGTCAAAACTTTTCCCGGCGGGGAAAGCACCGTCGGCCGGAGGAGGGGGGTCGGGGTAGCGCCCGTCTGCGTGCAACTTGCACCGAGATTTGGTGGTCGATCTCCTTGTTCCAAGAACAATTCGAATGAAGCAACGCTGCATGGAGGTGCCTGGTCTTTGTGTGGCCGGTCCTTCATGTCTGTAAAGCATCAGGTCATCAAGCCCAGCAGGGAAAAGAAATCAAAACTTATTTTGGATTCGTCGACCAAGTTGTGGCGTTTCCTTGTGCTGCTCGTCGCGCTTCGCAGTATTGGGAAATCCAGCGGCGGCG
>RXOD01004184.1:0-26632 GCA_005223375.1 Amoebophrya sp. AT5.2
CCGCCGCCGCGGCAGCTGAAGCAGAAGCGCGAAAGGCCTCCCTGGCAGTCGACGAGTTGCGCCACAGGCTATCCGAACAGACAGCGCTGACGCACACCCTGGAACAGGAAAAGGCCGCCTTGGTCGCAGAAAAAGCGGCGCAGCAGGCGCGCGAGGAGTCCCTCGCCAGCGCTCAGGCGAGCGCGCAGGAAGTCGTCGGGGATGAGGTCGCGAGCCTGCAGAAGCAGCTCGCAGAGCAAAACTCGGCGTGGGAAAGAAAGCTCTCGGAGCTGCACGGGGAGAAGGAGACGAGCGAAGCCGAGGTGTGGGACCTACAGTCCGAGCGCGACGCCCTGCGACGCGAAATCGAGGAGCTGCGCAACTCGAGCAGCGCGACTGCGGCAGACGCTTCCGCCGCGGCTGAAAAGGAAAAGTCCGCTGCGGCCGCACTGGAAGCAGCGGAGCAGCGACTCGCGGCCGCGGTGGAAGCTGCACAAGCGGAGAAGGCCGAAGTTGAAAAGCAGGCATCAGAGGCGAAGGCAACACTGCAGGCTGCGGAAACGAATTTCCAGACGCAGTTGGCGGAAGTACAGTCAAAACTGGACCAGCAAACGGATGCGGTGAAAGCCGCCACTGAAGCCCGAGCGACGTTGGAGGGCCAGAGAGCGGCTCTCGAGGGGAGCCTAACTGCAGCACAGACGGAGCTCAGTGCTGCCAAAGCAACAGCCGAGCAGGCGTCGGGAGAGTCAGGCGCGGCAGAACAGAGAATACGTGCGGAAAACGCAGCCTTGCAGGGCGAGGTAGCTGCTCTGACATCGAAAACTGCCGCCCTAGAAGCGGCAGGCGCGTCCCTCGAAGCAGAGAAGGCCAGCCTCGAAGCAGCAAAGTCCACCCTGGAGATGGAGAAAGCGACCCTGGAAGCAGCAAAAGCTTCGCTGGAGACTGAAAAGACCACTGCCGAAGCCGCGAAAGAGGCCGCGCTGGCCGAAAAAGCGGCTGCAGAGGCTGCGAAAGCTGCTGCGGAGGCTGAGGCGAAGGCCGTAGCAGCAGCAAGCGACGGCAACAGCGCGGAAGCGACAACGGCAGCGCTGGACGAAAGAGAGCAGGCGGTGCGTGCAGAGATGGAGGCCAAGTTCAAGGAGGCAACGCAGAAGATCAAAGAAGAGTTCTCTTCACGAATGAAAGCGAAGCTGCAGTCCATCAGCGAGCAAACAGAAAAGGACAAAGCGGAAATGGAAGAGAAGCACGCGGCCAAGGTACTTTGCCTCCTTGTTTGTTCATTCTACTTGAAGAATCATTGGATTTAATCCGAAAGTTCTTGACGGAGCACCACTAGGGCTAGGACTAGGTGGTCTAGGCGGCGCCGGCGTTCTTCTTCTTCCGGGGTTCCTCCAGATCCAGGTTCTAAGTGCGAGTATGAGGAAACCAGAGAAATCCAAATTATATCCACGCACCAGGAAGCCGAGGCGGCTACGAAGTTCGAGGAGGACAAGCAGAAGTTTTTGAAGAAGTTCCAGGACAAGTGGGCCTATGAACGCTCGGAGTTCGACCGCGACAAGGCCCAGTGGGAAGCAGAGCGCGAGCAGCACAAGGCCGACATGGTCAAACAGCGCGATACCTACGCGGACAAAATCGTCCAAATCGAAACGCAGTACTGTTGATAATTGTTCTTGCATGCTCTTTGAGTTTGTTGTAGTGGGTGCTGCGCTACCTTCTTTCGACGTTTAGCTTCGTCATCGTCTTCGTTAACTGTCGTCTGTTGGAGATGACCATGACGATCAAGAAGAAGAGCGACTTTGTGCCTGTTCGATGAAGAGAAACAGAACGACCACTCAACGCAGCTAAGTAAGTACTTCGCTCGCCATTCAACAGGTACCAGCAGCAGGTGCAGTCGCTGGAGGAAAGCGTGAGGGATGGGAGCAAAACGCGCGGGAACGAATTGGAACATTTACAGAAGTGCCACATGCTGCAAACGAGGGAGATGGAGGAGGAGTCCTTGCAGCTCAAGAACGAGCTCCGCAAGCGCGACACGGAGCTCGAAACTTCGAAGAAGCAGCAGCAGGAGTCTGCGGCCGTGAGGGAGGACTATTCGAAGATGGAAACGGCGACGGAAAACCTGCGCAAGTCCATGAAAGAAAAAGAAAAGGAGTTTCAAGAACAACTGAGAGAAGCAAACGAAAAAGCACTGAAATCGTCCATGTACTGCTAGTACTGCGGAGTTTTTACTATTACTTGTTTTTTGTGGTGCTGGCAGGGACAGTATTGTTCGCGTTCGATGAATGATCGAGTGATTGATTGATTGATCATTGATTGATTGTCGCACCAGGTTAATGCGTGAGAACGAGGAGTTGCGCAAGGAGGCGCAGGATGACTCCGCCAAGTACCACCGGCTGATGCAGGGGATCGTGGAGGCGCAGGAGCAGCGCGTCCGCCTCGAAACCGCGCTGGAGCAGGAGCGGCTGAAGCACCGCGAGGTGGTCGAGTCCAAGACCGAGGAGCTGCAGGCCGAGTTTGACGGTCAGGTTGCCGCCATGAAGGACAGGCACGACGCGCAGAAGCGCGGGCTGGAGCTGGAAAAGCAGAAGCTGGAGTTCGAGACGAACCACCTCCAGAAGGAGCTCGAGCGGCAGCAGGCGGTGATCGACGCGAAAAGCAAGGAAATCCGGATCAAGGACAAGGAGCTCGCGGAAAGCCTCGCTTCCTCCGGGGGCGGAATGAAGAAGGGTGGCCTCGGGCCTCTGGGATCTTCGAGTGGGAGTGCAGGCTCGAGCACTAGCGCCGGAGGGCCCGGGATCTCGGTGCTGGGCAGCGCGCAGGCGGGCAGCGTGCAGCAGACGCTCGAGATCGACCATTTGCGCAAGAAGCTCGCGGACCACACGAAGAGGATAGAGGTGTTGGTGTGCGAAAAGTCCGCGCTCAACCTCGAGATCCAGAACATGAGCCGCCGGATCGACCTGGAGAGCCTGGGTGCGGAATTCCGGGAGTTCGCACCCCGGAAGGTGCATGCCGGGATCATCAAGTTCGACGAGCTCTGTCAGCAAGGGCTGGTGTACATCCAGAAGACGCCGAACGTGCGGGTGTGCATATTCGCGTACCTCATGCTAGCACTACTACTAAACCTGTTCATGTGCGCGCGGTTTCTGCTCTTCTCGTGATCTGAGCTGTCGGAGTCGGTGCTGCTGGGTCCGACGCAGCCATGTTGACCCGCTTACCTTCGATGGACTACCAAGTAGACTAATATGGCGGCGATGCAGATGCAGCTAGCCGCGAAATTGAAGACGGCAACGACCAACGACCACGTACACCAGGGGGACCCGGACCCGGTTCCGACGAGGAAGAGACGGCGCAGACGCTCTTTTATGAATACTTCTATGCGACAAGCATGTTGCTGTTGGACTCCATCGCGCCTGAAACAGAATAGGGATGGGCAGACGCGGTTCTGCTGCAGTACGTCTCTGTCTCTGTCTTTACAAGAAAGGCCGCCAATGGGCGCACGCAATGCTGAGACCCCTACTTACTCTCTTCGACAACCGTGCGACAGATAATTTAACCTTGACGGAACCGGAAGCGACGCCTGGCGTGCGCCTCTGCTTTGTTCAGGGACCACCGATCGCTTGAACCAACTACGTGTGATGGTGCTTCAGGCCGAGTGTCTACGCCTTGTTCAACATGTTTCTTGTTTCAATTTTGAATGTCCTCCGGTGATTGAAACAGAAAGTACTTAGTCTGATGTTTCTGCATGGTGAAAAAAAACGATGTCTCAGTCTTCCTGCGTCAGACAGCGATGAGTCGGTAGAGTGTGGAGCAAAAATGAACAAAAAGAAAAAACTGTTTTGAAGTCTTTGATGGAGCTGCCCCTGCCGCATCCATTTACAGTGTGCCTGTCCACCGTTTTCGTCCATGCTTTCTCGTACTGCTTTCGTCAGGTGGAGGAGGCCTTGCAAACCGGTTCCGCAGACCCAAAAAGATTACTGTCAAAATGGCCTGTAGGTAACCGTATACGTAATAGTTATGGAGAAGAACTACGTGCATACGCAGAGGTGTAGGAAGACGTATTTCGTTGCGTTAACATCGGTTTCGTCGTACTCGTACAACTTTTCGTTGCTACAAGTAGAAGGCAAGTGGTATTCCCAGCACCGCAAGCACTCCGACTTCGTCTTCGCGCCCCAGGCCCACACTTGATTCCCCTGCAGAGTACGTTTACCAAGAAAAAAGAAACGACCCGCAGAAAATACTGGAAGGATACCAACCAAGAACGCGATTGATTCACCACTTTGTTCAGCTCTGTCACGCAAAGCTGCCAAAGGCGAAGTCCAAATCCTAGACGCCCCGCAATCCAATAGCAGAGACAATCTTCTTTCGTTTCGGACCGAACAGAAGGGCATCAACCGGAACAGGATGGCTGACGACGGCGAGGAGAAGAAGATGGACCTGGGCAACCTACTCGGAGCCCTGCGGGTGAACTCCCTGAAGGCGGCCATGGCAAACTCCCCCATGGAAAAGCGCGACAAAAAGAAGCTCGTCATCAAGGACTCATTGAGAAAGACGGAGAGGTATGTCGTGATTTGGTCTTTTTGCTTGATTCTTTTGATCTTTCGTTGCAGCTTGATGCTTCGGCTCGGGCTCCTTGAGTTTGCGCTCGACACGGAGCACGCAACAAGTCCGATGCGGGTTCAATAAATTCGTGTGAAATTGCACAGCCTTCCATTTGAGGGACGTAAGCCGTACGCGCAGTGGAGTCCGAGATCAGTGGCGCAGCAGACGTTGGACTATATCGGGAACGAGGAAGACGCCAGTCCACTTCGCAAGCTCTGCCGGGATTCGGTGGAGAAAACGCTTCCATGCCGGGCAATCGTAATGGCTTAGACTTGTCGCTTTCTTGATCGAAAAAAGTGTTGTGCTTGAGTTGGCGTTCTTGATCGAAAAAAGTATTGTGCTTGATTCAAATAAATTAGAAGTTTGCATTGGCGTTCTTCGATGAGCACCACATGCACACCGACGTGGACTCGACGAACACCATTTCATGAACACAGGTGCATCACATCGACGTGGACCCGATGAAGGTAAAGAAGAGCAGGGGCGAGACCACGCTGCACAACGTCACAACGTACTTCATCTTGTTCTACCTGCGATAAGAGAGTTGCGTACTTCATCTGCTTTCTTTCTGATGTCGATGAGTGACGATGATGTCTTCCCGTTCCCGCAGGCGTGATAAGTTTCTGTTTGCTTTTTTGAGTCTTGGAATAGCGAAGACGAGCTGAATAAAACAATAGAAACGGCCTCTGTACTTGACTTTCGTCTTTTTCAGGGTAAACCGACGAACGCAGCGCGCGATGACGGCCGAGGAGGTGGCAGACAACTGCGAAAAGAGCATCGAGTTCTTTCGACAGGCAAGGGAAACCAACGCGAAGATGGTACTGTCGATTCTACGCTGTCCATGCATATTTTTCGTTGATTTCATCTACAACGTTCTATCTGTATCTATGTATTAGTAATATTTTCAGATCTCGTTCCCGAGCTCGACTGAGACTGACTGTTTGTGCATGTGCAATTAAGCTACGTACCCCGCCTACTCACCTACCCTTCCTGATCAAGGCGGCCTCATCTACCGCAGCGTCCCGATCAAGATCGTCGTATACGTTTTTTTTCGATTTTTTTTCACAGGAAGAAATGTATCCAGACGGCATGTTCCCCAAGAAGGGCAGTGCTTGGGCTAAGATGAGAGAGAAATCAAAGATGCGCGGCAAACTCGACACTGCACTCGGAGTTGGAGCGAGCGGTGCTGCCGAGGCTGTAGGCGAGAAGAGCGATGCCTAAGAAGAAGTCTTTTTTTCGAAAAGGGGATGCGCATGCGGTGAATCGATTTCGATAGTCCCCTCGAAGGACGAAGGAAAGATCTGATTTTTTTTGAGTGGGTTTTTTTTCTAGTTGTGCATGTTGGTGACCAAAGAAAGCCAAACAAGGTAGAGGTACACGAACACGAATTCAAGGTCGGATTTTTTTCTGAGATATCGTGAATACTGTAGCATAGGGTAGAAATAGCACTGGTAGGATGCATGTCACAAATTGCGGATTCTGGAACTTACGGTCGTCGGGCGCATACAAGCTTGAAATTCGTACCCCATCGTCGTGAAACTGCTCGTAGTTCCTCGCGACGACAATTTTGCTACTTCTACCACTAGGTGCACATAATTCTCGAGAGCAGCTACTGCTACACATATTACGAGGAGATTAAGGGTCGAGTCGAATGTAACCCATTTCCGCCATATCTTGAATAATGGCATTAACGGCTCTACTCCCTGTAGATTCACAACTGAATAATTCCACTCGCTCGACGCGAGCTGAGTTTTACACGACGAGCTCATACAGCTGACACTGACTTGTTTTCTTTCTAGGAATAGTGGTGCCTTCCTCGATTGATGTCGATGTCGCCACGATATCGGATGATCACGGATGCAGATGTCACTAGAACTGCAAGCGTACACTAGCCGAAAGATACTACGTCTACCATTCTCAAGTCTGCATAAGAATAATTACTGTACACATACACGACTTTCCACCCTTGTGTTGGTTTTGCAAAAGAAAGGAACGGGGCAAGAATGGATTCATATAGACGGAAAACACGCTTCCGCATGAAGCCTTCAAATGGAAAAATTCAACCCAAACCACAGCAAAAAGACGCGAAGCGCGGGACGGCGTGGAGCAAGCTGCGGAAGAAGTTCCAGCGGGAGTAGTCGTCGGACAGAAGCTCATTCTCGTTGGAAACCTCAACCTCATCGTCGAAGACTATACCAAAACCTCGTCGTACCATCCCCACTCCACCACTTGCGCCTGCGTGCTGGGCTCGAGAACGAACAAAAGCATTTCCGTTGATGGTGTTGCAATCATCGAAAGATGGTCCTTCGTTTTCCTTGTGTCGCTTTTGTCACCGACCCATGCGTGCAGGGCAAAAGCAATCGTTGAATTTTATGCAGAAGCAAGACCCAACCCCAAGCAACGAATGTCACTCTTCGGCATAATAACGCAACAAATCTAGCGAAATTCGCTCTGGTGCTCGGTCTCCGACCGAAAGCGGCAAATGTGAGGATGAACGACTTACCGAGAAAAAGACTCACCAATTTTGTACGAAAACGCACCGGGGGGCGTTGGCTCCTGTACCTGTGTTTGGAAGAAAGGTCATGTCGTAAAAATCCTTCGAGCGGCGCAACGGAAGATGACGTTCGGCCGATTTCCGTGCGTGTGCCTGTTGTACCTGATGAATGATAATGAAACAGGTGGACAAAAGCACGCAGTGCCCGGATCGACACCCGAAGGAAAACACTCCATCAAGTCACTCGTACAGCCCGAGCAATACATCATGATGCTCGGCAGCTCCTCGTGAGTCTCAGCTGCCTCTTGTTCTTCACGGGCTTTGGGTTTGACATGCAGCAAGGAAGCTGACGTCGGTAGAAGGTCATATCCCGCACAGAAGTCGTGGCGCGGGTGCTTTTCTTTCTCGTGGAGCGAAACTTGTGATCATGTTGAGCTGGAGAAATTAATACCGTGTGTATCTTTAGTCGTCGAAGGGATCATCATCATCGCTTGAGGATGGCATGGCGGTGGCGCTGGCGCGGCTGCTGATTCGTGAAAAGGATGGTTTGGGATCCACTGTGCGCCTTGGCTGGTGTGGGACGATGTTTTCTTGTCGTGTCGTGCCAGTAGGTGTAGGTAAGGTCGTAGACGAGCACGAGACGCGTAACAGTGGCAAACTAAATAATTTCAATGACCCAAGTAGAGCAAGGCCAAGAAGGCCAAAAAAAATTATCGAAATTTGTCCATAGCATAGTACGGCCTTGTAACAAAGAAACTAGAACTACTTTCAAATCCATCGACGTGCCCGTGCGCTAGAAGCCACTGATTCTTTTTTACAACGCAGGTGTGGAATACATAGAAATACGAGCCATCTCCATTACAACAAGGATGTTTTTCGCGCGCAGTCTCAGCCGGCGCACGGAATCGCAGAGCTCCGGAAGAGATCCACCACGAAACAATGGCGAACGCAGCAAGCGATCCCGCACGAAACAGGCATTAGCGCTGGTCCCCCAGGAGATACAGCAGCTGGACACTTTTTACCTCTGCGCCAGTGACGCGGGGAAGCCAAGCGCAAACTTCTTGCCGTCGACTTTGAAAAAAATTGTGGTGCAGCAAGATGATTCGCCAGACCGCGGAGGTCTCTGTGGTGCTGAGAGCGAGGGGGCTTCAACATCTCAGATCGGTTTCGGTCATCGTTTTGCGCGGGGGGCGCCGCTTGCTCCATCAGCAGATTGTCGGCGCCAACTTGTGCTCGAGAAGACAGCGCGAGTGCCTCAGGAGTTGCAGGAGGATTACGTTTTCCAGACGCCGGTGAAAAGGTCGCCGCAGTATGGATACGGAACGATGTTGCACGGGGTGCAGAGGTGTGCCGAGCAAAACGGCCGCCCCCCGTCAAGCAGTAGGTCGTCGGCGCGAAAACTGCCCCGGAATGGAAGTCGGCCAGGCAGCCACCGCAGCGCTTCGTCAATGACGCCGTTGCTCGTTTCACCGATTCCTCGGTCCAACGTAACCACGCCAACAAGCGCCCAAAGTTTGTACCGCGACTTGGCCTTTCGATGTGATATCGAACAGGGAACTGACGGCGGGAGCGGAACCATGGCGCAATCGCTCCAGAGTCAACTGCGGAACCAAGAACTGAGGCATTCGTCGTCGCGACGGCAGCGGAGTGGTCAGAACTACGAGAGGGATAATCTCGCTTACGGGAGCAGCTGTAGGAGCAGCAGTGGCGGCATTCGCCACCAGAATCTGGTTTTGGGTGTGCGCGTCGCCGCGTTGCAGGAGATGTATCCGGCGGCACACCAAAGTGAGAACGGTTTTACCGCCGGCGAGGCGGACATCGGGCTCGTCCTGGAAAGGAAGCGTGTCCGAAAGCGTTTGCGGGGGCCGACGTGCTGTGGCGGGAAATACCACTGTGAGCTGATCGCCTGGATTCTGAACAAGCTTGCGTCGCTCGAGCGCAGGGGCATCCACTGGTACGTCAAAAAGCTCAGCGAGGAAGACCGGACAGCGCTGTTGGGCGCGGCGAAAGCAGCGAAGCCATACCTTCACGCGATACATAGATGAAAAAGGTGGGGCAGCGGGGTGGACGACGACCGCTGGGTGCTGGTATCTCTTTACTGAGAGGTGGTGCTGGAAGAAGAGAAACGTAGATATGAACCCGCATCGTCTTGGCCAACATAGCGATACGCGACTGTCGTAAAAAAATTTGGCTCTGACCACATCCTCATCCATGCATTTCTTCATTTTGGCTTTCCGAAGCCGAACACAATCAGTGTACACCAATCTGGAATTGGACAACGACACTGAATTAATATCAATGCGACGCAGCATAAAATTGTAGTAGCTTGTTTGTTTGTTTCGGTGCAGTCCGGGGCTGCTCAAATACGCCGGAAGTATGTTTGTGTTTCAGTGCGGAGTACTTGACTCCTGGACGAGTGCTACCGCTACGTGACACAATTATGTCTAAGCCTGGAAACAACATCTGCGCAAAGCTGTGGTCTTGCTTGTTCTTGGTGAGTGCAGGCGCTGGATTGTTGTTGTTATTGCATTGCGATTGCTGCTCCTGGTTTTCTTTGTGTGAGCCCTCGAGACAGAGTACTAGACTACAGAGATCGTGCTGCGTGCACCTGCACGTGCAAGTACTCCTGGAAAACGAGAATTACGCCGACACCCTGTCCTTTGTCTCATTTGCGGCCGTGCTCTTCAACTTCATGCCACTTATAGATAGAAGTAGGACTTTGAAAGCCGTTCTGTTCAAAAAAAAATGGACGGCGACGGGCACAACTATCCAACGAGCGCCGACGGCCGCCCGCCTGCATTGTCGGACGCTGTGCTTCCAGTCGAGGATGAGCAGCCGGCCATCGGAACAAGCGAAGTAGAGGACTCCTTTCCCGCCGACTCGCTCGAAAACCGCGTTTCCTTCTCGCAACAGGAGCAGGAGGTGGATGAGACTTCGCACACCGAGCAGGAGACTCCTCGACGCCGAAAAACGCGCACCCACTCCGCGGAGATGCGCCGCGCGGCTGCAAGCGAGATCACGGGTGGCGTTTGCTCCATGCTGCTCCGCAACCTAACCACCTTCCTACCAGATGAAGAACAAGACCAAGAGGAAGATGTCGTTCTTGTAGGCGAAGTAGCGGACGAAGTCGAAGCGGCTACAACGACAGAAGCTGTGCTGCTGGGCGTGTACGGTGACGCTGCGCGATGGGACGGCGAAGATGCGACTGGAGTTGACGCGCAGGAGCCGTCAGGTGCGCGGCCACAGGAACCAGGACAAGGACAGTACACTTCTAACCACGTCGAGAGCGATGACGAGGAAGTCGCACCCATCGGCGCGAGCGACGCCTTGCGGCGACTGCACGGAGTGGCTGTTCGCGAAGAGGACGTTGCGGTGGGCAGCGACGCAGTAGAAGTGCCACCTCGTCCAGCAGATCCAGATGCGGAGACTCCTGCTTTGAACAACACATCAATGCCTCACTTACTTGGCGATCTGGAGGGGGTTGCGCACGCGGTAGCGTGCGATGAGGACTCCGACATTCGCGTTTTCACAGATGCGGAGCTGCACAACTTGATCGAGCGACAAGTCGTCGCCCCAGCGCTCGTGAATGTCCTCGGCGAGGCCGGCTTGCGAGAAATGGCCGCGGGTGAGTTAGAGTTTGACTGGGAGTTGGAAGAGCTCGACCCCGCGGACGATCCGTGGGCAGCACCAAATTCAAATGCTGCGTCCACCTCTTCCTCGTCCACCTCCGACCAGGCTTACCTCGACGTTTCGTGGAGCAGCGATTCGAAGCTCTTCGGCACGATAACGACGACAATGCGGATGACAGAGGAGCGCTTTTTCCGGTTGCGGGCTCCACTGCGTCGGCGGGTCAGCAACGTGGTAGTCGTCCCAGCGTCTGCAACCACCGCGGTTGCTGCACAGACGACCTTTAACGCAGGAGCTTCGTTCTCGAGTGCGTCTTCGTCGGCTGCAGCGCCAGCGACGTGCGCCAGCGAACAAGCTGAAGATAACGACGAAGTCACTGCCGGGAATATCCTGCGTTTCGTTTACGAGCAGTGGGGTCGTACGCACGAACCCGACGAGACAGAAAACGGCGTTGGTTGGACGGGGATTCTATCAGCTTCTTGTGCAACTGCAAACATGTACCAGCCAGCCGCTAAGACACATCAGCTGCCGGCTCGAACAAGTGCAACATGTGCGCCTACGCTCCTCGAGGTCGAAGGCGGTACTGGCGCGTGTATGGAACGCAATAAAAAACCGAAGGAAAAACCAGACCGGGCGGCCGACGGAGATGAGAGCGACTGCAATATCGCAGCGGGGGAGCTAATAAATGCAAACGGCAGCATCAGCAAGCAGCAAGTGCACGAAGATCGTGCTCAGAAGAAGGTCACTGTGATGCTGGAGGTGCTGGATGATGATGGATCGGAAGCTGGTACAGAAGAAGTTGCCTCTGGCCCTGGGCATGCTGTTGCGTGTGCCGAAAAGACAGCAGACAGGGCGGTTACAGATAGCGAGTATGTTTTGAACTGCATCACGTTTGAAATCGACGAGCCGATCGAGGAGGGGGAAAAAAGTGAAGCAGAGCGACAAGATGGCAGTGTCCGTTGTTCCCCCCGTGCGATGCAGCGGGACGAGTCACATGCTGGGGAACATCACGTCGGGGCGGCACCAGATGATCATGAAGATTCCGATCAGAAACCCAGCTCGACGGCTGTGGCCAACGCCAAGAAGAAAGTGAACGATGGGCTTCGATTGCCGATTCCTTCAGCCCAAGACGTGCGAAAATCTTCCAAAACGAAACCCGACGCACAAGCCACGAGCAGCAGCAGCAGCAATGAAGGCGCTGCAACCGGCGAAGACACGTCAAGTACAAACGCAACCGCTCCGCCCAACAGGAGCCTCTGCTACAGCGTGCGATCCCTCCGCGCTTTTGTGAAAGACCGGTATTTCAGCCGCTGGAAGGACATGTGCTCCCGTGTCAAAAATTGGGACAGTCCGAGAAGTAATCCCGCTGGCAATCGCAGGAGAACAACGATTGCTGCAAATAAAACTAGCCGGGGGAACCGCGGCTCTCGGTCGCCCGGCGGAACCGCTTCTGGCAAGTACGTCGACGCAGTAACACCCGGCGGAGCGTCTACTGCTACGAGCAAGCCGAGGACACCCACTTCGACCTCCCTGCACAGCACGCCGAGGAATCCGTGGGCGACGTCCTCGACGCGTAATAGCTCCTCGCGGCGCGGCCGCAACAACCGAAGCACGCATGGAAACGCGCACTTGCTGCGGCGCAAGCAGTCCTGGGATCACACGACGAGTACGAATTTTAGCGCCCATGGAGTAGTCCCCGGGGGTGGAGACGCAGCTTCCTCAAACCCTAACCCGGCTGCTCAACACGGAGCTCGTTCGTCCAGCAGGGGGTTCAGCATCAACTTTAACCACAAGGACACCACGAGCGGAAGCAACATGAAATCGGTGGAGAACAGTTTCTTGCAGCGGCATCACGAGACGCAGCGGGATCCCTTCATGCAGGACGTGCGCGACTTCCACACCGAAGTCCGCGCCACTATCAAGGAATCGCCGAACAAAACGCGGCGACGGGTGATGCAGATGGCAAGTGCCGCGGGGGCGGCGGTGGGACAGAAGCAGAACGGAGCACCCAGCAGCTGGGGGGGAATTGCCTTTGTTCCGAAATCGAGTGCTGTGGGGACGGGGCAGGGGGTACAACTCCCTCACTTTTGCTTTGATATCCGATCAATTTGTGATGACCTGATATTCAAACTGATGTTTTTGTCAACTGTACAGGAGCAGCAGCGCCAGCAGCGTCCGGCAGCGTCGCAAGGTGATCGGTTGCTGTTGGGTGCGGCCTGCGAACGCGCGGAAAGTGGGAGTTTCGACCATTGGAGCGTCGGGGTTGTCTCCATGATTTTGGAGAAAATCTATCAGGCGCGCCTGGAGCGATTTGCCTAGCTGCGCGTTTAGCTCCGGTTCCGCGGTTGAAGAACAAGAAGTACTTTCTTTGTACTGCTGCTTGGTGGTAAAAGTGGCGGGGGAAGGCGAATCCACGCACAGGTGAAATCCAGTACTGAAGACTAACAGGATCTATATGCAGAAAGAGAATGAAACGCAAATGCAGTATTAAAGTAAGTACAAAGAAAGCTGTAGCAGAACCAGAAGGAGTGTTGATCTTGATTCACTAGTGAAAAAGAGTACTCGCGAGTAATTTGAAGTGTAAGACCATGAGATACAGAAGATACAGTGGTGCAATGAAGATGTACATCGCATTTGAAATTGAATTCAATATAGAGGGCGCTCCCGTCGCCGTCCCGCCAAGAAGGTAGACTTACGTTCTGCTGATAGCTTCTTCACATCTGGAAATTCTACTACGGTATGATTCGGAATCAATCGAAGGGTGGTCCTCGATAGAAGCGATACTCGCATACGCATGCTTGCAGTTGCTTGGTGACGAGGACTGAGGAGGGGGACCACGAAGACGCAGCACATCATTATCATAAAACATAAGTAAATCTTAATCCATGCATTTCCATTTGCTGAGACAGTACGAAAACCCACGAAGAATTGAACACCGAACTGTACAATCATGACTTGGACGTACGACGATAGAGAAAATGAAGCCAAGAGCGCCGGTCCATCGGGCCCGCCGGCCTGGTCAAGGAAGCGGCAGCGCGAGAAGGCAGACCAGCCTCCTCTCCATTTTGATGTCAACAACACGTCGATAAATCTACTCATGATACGAACATCGAAGTGATACGTGACTCTCAATGGCTTTCGATCGAACAAATCGATTTTGAGGGACAGGCCGAGGAGACCGAGAGGAAACAAACGATTGCAGCGTGACCACGCGGCGAAGCGCCGTCGAAGAGGAAGTTCTTGGAAGTGAGACCTAGTACATGCGCAAGCGCATCCGCATGGGCATGATGATGATCCATTTCCAGCATACGCGTGCGATGCCCAAATGACACTGTCCCTGTCGGAAGGCTTGTAGTTCGCAACAAGAAGAACTGGAACTCAGCACCACTACTAGCTGGTGCTCAGCTGCTTGATACTTCACTATCAATCTCGTCTACGCGGCCTACGACATCAGTCACGCCAAGCCCCATCAAGAAGCACGATGGAGTCTCTTGCTCGGCAAGATGTCAACCTAGCATCGTGGGTTCTTCCGCGGCGCGACTGGAATCTTTTTCAGGATTCCGACTACGACGACAAGCTGAACAGTTTGATCGAGGAATGTCGCCATCACATCGAAGCTGCCGGCGCCAAGGCGACGTACGAGACGAAGATGCTCCAGACCGACATCGTCCCTGCGCTTCTGAAAACGCAGCGGATCACGAGGAGGGACCCCGACATGCTGCTCGTGCTCTACCAAATCCCAGACCGCCACTGGGAGCGGCGGTATGCGGAAGAAGACCAGCCGGGGGACGCAGATGCGCGGGAGGGAGAACTGGAGCCGCTGCTGTTTTACGTCCATCGTGAAGTGTTCGCGCGGTTGAATCCGAAGATGAAGGCAGAGGTAACTACAGTATGTAAGGCTATCCGATGTGCTGTAAAGCAGATTGTCATTGATGTCATTTTTAGAGTAAAAACTTATAACTTGTTTGTACGAAAACAGATGAAGCTTTGGGACGAGATGGAGGCTCTGATCGAGAAGTACGGCTCCGCCTGCGGGAAGATTGTCACACCGCTCTACGGGCCTTCGTTCAACCAGTTGAAAATGTGGGCGGAGACGGGCAAGAAGACGTCTCCGAGAAAGAATGCGCCCAACGCAAGAGCACTCGTTTTCGAGCACCACGGCGTCGCAGAAAGCGAACAAGAGGACGAGTGCAAAGTGGAAGTTGATGCTGGTAAGGAAGAAGACGCGGAAGTGATTGATGAGGGGGCGTCGAGCAACGCACTTGCGGCTGCGTCTTCACCTGCAGCAGATGAAGACGCAGGAGGACGAGACGCCGATGACGCTCCTGCAACGGTGAGTGCAGGCGGGGGAGTGGAAGTAGGAGAACCGGCCGCAGTAGATGGGACTGAGAAAACTGTTACATCAGACCAAAACACCGAGACGGAGAACTATGCTTCCGAGGGCTTCGAGCAGGACGACGGGGACACCGCAGGAGGGGGAACTGGAACTGCCGCGGAAGGCGCGGCAACAAGTCCTGACGCCGAATCCGAGCAGGAGGCACCTCCACCACCGCCCGATCTCCAGATTCCGGACCCTACCGCACCACCTGCACCCGGAGATGTTGATGAGCCACCTCGCACCGCGTCGAAAAGCGCTGCTGTTGCCAAGACTGAGTCTATCGGCAATATGATGCACAAGGTCGACAAGCTCCGCAGCCTCACCCACATGGAAAACCACAAGCAGTCTTGGAGCAGTTTGAAGGACTCTGCGCACGACGTGATTCGGCTCCAGGACGAGCATCTCGAGCAGCTCCACCGGTGCAAAATTCGGGGGACCACGAAGCGGCTCGGCGAGCTTTTCTACAAACGGGTGAAGGTGCACATCCAGGAGTCGGGGCGGCCTATCAAGGTGCGGTCGCGGCTGACGGCACGGGGCGTACAGCACGCGCTGCACTTCTTGTACAATCCGCGTGAGTCCTGGAACCACATCCCCGCCGCGGAGTTTTCTGCGACGCTGCACTTTTTTTTCCAGCTGGCGGTGCAGGGGCAGTCGATGATCCACGAGTTGCGAATCGTGCTAAGGGAGCGGCCGCAGATCGGCTGTCTCCATCTGGCGCGGCAGTACGGATACGACAAAACGGTCACAGGCACTATCCCCAAGGACCAGATCATGATGCGGAAAAACGCGGAACTGCTGAACCTGGAGGAGGTGGTTCTAGGGGCGATCGCGAGGAACTACAGCAGCGAGGACGTGAGACACGTGCGCGGCTACGGTGCGCTGCTGGATGCGGATAAAATCGCGATTGCCGAGCGCAGGATCGCGAATCTGGAGGGGTTGGTGCGAGACCCGCACATCCGGTTTCGGACGCACTTCCGAGACATGATGCCGCCCGGCACAGTGGAGGAGCAGCCGCTGCTGCCCCTGACAAAAGCGCAGAGAATGGCGCGGAGCAGGGGGTACTGGAAATGGGTGATCTGCGATGGAGGTTTGTGGCGGTGGTGGAAAAAGGAGGAGCAAATGCAAGATTTGCTGTCGATGGGTAAAATATTAACTGTGGTGCATCTACTCCAGAATCAGAAACAATCTCAAATCACGAATAACAGGTACAGCCACCACTTTCTTGCGCGACAGGAAGCGGGAGAAAAGGCTGAAGAAGAAAAGAAGAAGGCCGCGGAGGCAGACGCGATTCAGCAGCGCGCCGCGAACCGCGAACTGTACTTCCGACCGAGAAGCCAGAGCAGCCAGTTTGTTTTTCATGATTCCAGAACGAATGCTTTCTCCACTGCAAACACCCGCGCCTAAAGTTAATGCAAACAACCGCGCACAATGTCTGCGATGAAGAACAAGCTCCTGCAAGGTGAAACGCATCAGCTGAAGAACCTCGTCTGCGAGAAATTTCGACCACGTGACCAATGACAAGAGTTGAATCGGAAAGACGAGCGTGATTTGGTGCTGGAGTGGATGCCTACACAGAGCAGCATCAGGATCAGCAACACCAACAGCTACCCACAACGAGGGCGAGCCGGATGGAAACTGCACATTCCTGAAGTAGAAAGCAGAAAATCTGAATTAGCGCAGCCGGGTCGTGGTAGAGCAACCTTATGGAGGAAACCAAACAGAAACCAACGTCTTTCGCAATTTGAAGTGCCTGCCTCTTCAACAAGAAATGGCGTTTGCGGGACCCTTCTCTTGCAGCCGCGCGGCAGCGGGCGCCTCCGTCAGAGCGATTACGCTTACGACCGCCTCCACAGACTACAGCACCAAGACCAACATCGACGACTACGGTGCGATAGGCGGTGGTCGTCGATGTCGTACCAAGCCGATGGAGCAGTGCGGCGGATCCGCGTCATCGTCAGCCACGAATATCAATATGCGCATAAGGGGGCGGTGGTCAGCACGACGGTGGCCTTCTTTTCATCCCCGCGCGCGCCAAATCATGAGCGTGGTACTGTGCGACTCGCAGCACACGACGCCGAAGTATGGCTATCCAACAACGAGGTATTCCGTGCGCAAGTCGTCCTACATTGCCGAATTTGATCCAAGGACGCGCAACCCCATCTACGTGATGGAGTTTCTCACACGGGAAAAGCTGAGAAACATCCAGATCACGCGGTCGCCGCCTCCACAGGGCCCTTCAATAGCAGCGCAGAGCGGGAGCAGCTGCAGTGCCGCGAGTCCTTCATCATTATCACCAACGAGCAGCTCACCTCCAGCCGCATTGAGTGAGCCACCCACGACATCAACTTCATTAGCGCACGTCCGCGACCAGTTCACCGAGGAAACCACAATCCCGGCTCACGTCCGCAACAAATTGTCCCACTTTTTCCGAAGCGGGTTCGACCGGGGCCACCTAGCAGCGGCACGGAACCACCGAGATGACGCGCTTGGGTTCACGGATACTTTTTCGCTCGTGAACATTTGTCCGCAGGTGGGGCGAGGGTTCAACCGGGATTACTGGGCGCGGCTAGAAAAATTCGTCGCCGATACTGTTTGCGAGCACGGAGAGGCCGTCGTGATCACAGGACCGATGTTCCTGCCGAAGGAAGTCGCGCAAAGAGACGACGGAGAAAACGGAAACGGTCCGTGTGCGCAAGTAGATGAGCAAGAAAAGAAGACAGGCTTTTTGAATGCCCTGGTATCGTTCTTCCGTAAAAAAGGTTCATCGGAGACGGGCGATCGCTCGAAATTTCCGCGCGGTCCGTCCACGGAGATAACGGTTAGGGCGCTAGGGACGCTGCCGAGCGTCACGCACGTCCCGACGCACTTCTTCAAGATCGTACTGGTGAACGACAAGCTCCTTGCTTGCTTCTTGCTCCCCAACTGCGCCATCGATTCGGAAGTGCCGGTGACGTTTTTCCTCCGCTCGTTGCAAGAACTGGAGTCTCTGTCCGGGATCACTTTTTTTCCGGAGATGCGCGCGGAACGCAAGGCCGAGTGGGACTCGGTGGAGGAAGCAGCGTTGCGTCGGATCCGGGCGGAGTTGCAGGCGAGATCCACGGAGCAGGCCGCGTCCGCTGGGAAGGTGCTGGTGGACAAAAAGCAGGGCGGTGGCAAGAAGAAAATCGAGCATCTTTGTGAAGTGGTACGGTGTAAACTGAAGACCTTTCGGTTCGACAGAGACGAGAAGCAGGGACAAGGACAAGGAACGCCGAAGCGCGACCGCGAACATCGGAAAACTCACGAATTTTAAAATCATGCTAAATGGCGCCGCAGAAGCACCAGCACATCAGAAAGCGCTCGCATTGGCATTGTGCTTGTGGTGCGTGTGATCTTCGTAAAGTACCTTTTTTTTTATTTTGCGCCCTTGCTTCTTGTTCTTGCCTGATACATGTGACTGTCGCTGTTCGTTGACGTCGTGGTACTATCCTCGGTAATATCGGTGGTGAAATTGGATTTGGAATCTCGAAGAAACTCTACTTCGGTCGTTTGAGAAAGACGCCGACGAGTCGTGCTCGTGGTCTCCTGTTGGTTTGTATTTTTCTTCATCTGGTGGTGGAACGAACTGGATCTGTGAGGACTGTGTGTCAGTCTGTCTGTGTGTCTTGCAGCAATGAAGCCTTCGTCGACGTGCGTCGGTCTTTCCGTGAATGTACTTAAACTGCCGTTTTGTGAATGTGATGTTGAACAGGCTCGGTGTTGGATTTCGCTTTTGACTTGGTTTAAATTTGTTTTCGTCATTCACTAGTCGTGTTTCCGTGGAGGTTCTTGCTCAAGAATTACATTTCGGAAAGCCAAGCCCGTTTTCATCTTTTGCGCCAGGACTCCATTTTTCCCCCAGCCACGACTATGTTCGGTGCCGCATGAGCAAGTAGGAGTAGCGATGGCGCTGGCCGAGCATTTTGCAGTCATGGCGACGACGCCACATTTATCTTTGACCACTCAACATCCACTACACTATGACGCATCGTAATCGTAATAGCTGCGCGCCGGCCCCATGATCATGAAGCGGGAGCGGGTAAAGCGGAGCTCCTTCCGTAGGGGCGCTGTGGTGATTCTGGGCGGGTAACTATAACTGTTACCCGACTCTTTGGCTGGAGACGGGACCGGGGAGAACTGACGACTCAGTTCTGTTGAAAAAACACTCCCGGTCCCACAATCTATCAGTTCTGAAAAACAAAAAAGTTCATTCGCAACCGCCACCCGAAGACAGAGAGCGAAACTTGTGTACCCCTCCTGCGTCTAAGTGAAGCAAGACTTTCGCAAAGGCAAACGAACCCGTTCCCCCCCTCCTGTACAACTTGTTCGTACATCGCCGTGCTTGTCGTGGTTGTTCCCCGACGTCGGTTCTGACGCGTAGCAGAAGCTTCGAGGAGATTCGACGAAAACCAAAACGCCCTGCCGCAATATTAGCGGTCAGTACAACGAGAACGTCAACGTGACAGTGACGGCGAGGACCACGATGAGGACAAGTCCAGAGGAGCAGGAGGTGGGCCCGAGCGCGGGTCCCGACCCTACAGCGGGCCAGCAGGGAACGAACGCCGGCCAAGACCACAACAGGCAAACCGACGGCAGTCGACCACGGGTGAATTTCGGCGGAACATCATCACCTCTTGATGCCGACTCCTCGCCTTCCGCCGTTGCAGTGAGTGTTCAGCCGCCACCACGTACCTCGCCAACTAATTTTTTTACTGGCCGGGTAACGGGCGGCGTGATGTCCCTGTGGCAGGGTACCGCGGCGGGCACGAGTGACCGGATCGGGAAGGAGGTGGACTACGGGCGGGCGGCCAGCTTCTACTCGGGCCTGGAGTCGAAGGATCGGCACCAGAAGAAGCAGAAACTACGGAGAGAGGCGCCGACGTTTTTCTTCGGCAAGACCGCCACGAGCATGATGGACGACCGCGTCCAGGAAATGGAAGCTTTGACGAACGACACGGTCAATTCGTTGTGGCGGCAGCCCTGGCGAAAAAAGTTCGCGACGCGCTCGAAGAAAACCGACAGTCCGCAGTTGCCGAATGGCTCGTCCGGGGGTTCGCGCTCAGTAAACAGCCAAGCCTTCGGGAGCAAAAGCAGCGGGAGCCTCGGCGACGAAAAAGAAAGCGGGCATTTGGAACTCCTCCAGCAGCGTGAGAAGTCCGGGCCTTTCTACCGGTTCTGGCAGTGGGTTCCGGTTTTCCACCCGGAGAACACGTTTCGCAATGTGTGGAACCTGATTTTCGCGTTCCCGCTGCTTTACATCGCGACGGTGTTCCCCTACCGAATGGCGTTCGTCGAGATGCGCGTGACCCCGGTCTGGCCGCTGCCAGTGGACGCGAACGGAAGCGCGATCGAGTACGAGTCGCCCGACGGTGCGAAGCAGGCGTTCGTGGTGGTCGACGCGGTCGTGGACGCCGTCTTCTGGTTCGATCTGCTGCTGCAGTTCACCTTTGCGTTCGAAAACACGGAGGGGGTTCTCGTCTCCCACCCCAAGGACATCGGGAAGTCCTATTTGGCGACCTGGTTCGTGGTGGATATCCTCGCGTGCGTTCCGCCGGCTTTGTGGGCAATCTTTGCGGCGGGGGACGGGAACGGGAGCAACCGGCTAGGCAGGATCGCGCGGCTGTACCGGATAGCGAAGATTTTTCGCTTGGGGAAGCTGGCGAAAATATCCAGCATAATCAAGTACGCAGGAATGATGAGAGGGACGACTTTCTTTCACTACCTGATGCAGACGTTTGGAAAATCGAGGGTGATCGAAATTCTCAAGTTCATGCTGTCGCTGCTGGTACTATTTTTGCTATGAATGTGCCTAGCCGAGTTCGAGTTGGTTTGCGGTTGCGGTAGCGCTTCTTTTCGTTTGATGTAAATATACATTAGGATGTGGATGTTTCATTTTCTGAGCGTGAGCTGATCTCCAGCTACTTCGCTTTTAAAAATTGTTCAGTGACTGATGTGGAATCCTCTTGGAACAAAAAGTAGAAAGAACCCATCGCTGAGAACAAACATAAAAGCAAAATATTTGCAATTTCTTCATCGGACAAAACAGGCCCTCTCGCACATTTTCGCTTGCGGTTGGTATTTGATCGCCGCTCTGAACCCCGACCCCACGCTGACTTGGGTTTGGCGGCGGTACATCCAATTGCCGGACGACATCGACCTCCAGCGGCTCGTCGACACCGCCCCTGCCGAGCAGTGGCTGCATTCGCTGTACTACGTGCTCACTGTTTTCACGACGGTGGGGTTCGGCGACATCACGCCTTTCACCATGGAGGAGTTGATCTACTCCATGTTTCTCATGCTGATCGGTGCCATCGTGAACTCAATTATCATTTCCGAGGTGATCCACGTGGTCACGCGCACGGACGTGGTGCGGAGCGAGATCCGCGGGAAGGCGCAGGCCATCACCCAGTTCTGCGAGGCGACGAAGCTTTCCGTGCGGACCGAGTCGATCCTAAACCGGTTCGCCGAGGTGCACACGAAGACCAAGTTCGCGAAGGACAGCTCGTCGGCGAATTTGAACCCGTCCAAGTCCTGGAAGGACCTGTGTGAGATCGCGGAGGCCATGGAGCCGCACTTCCGCTACTCGATCACCCAAAGACTCTTCGACGGGCTGTACTTCCGGAACCACTTTTTGCTCCACTGCGTGAACAAGAACTCGCCCGACGAGATGCGGTCGCTCCCGATCGTGGTCGCCGGCTTCCTGAAGCAGCAGTACATCTGGCAGGGCGAATACATGTACCACATAGGGGAACAGCCGAAGGGCATGTGGCTCATCATGCGGGGCTTCGTCGCCTTTGTCGCGGTGCCCAGCGAGCTCGGAGGCATACACCACAAACGCACGATCACGAACATGATGAAGATCGACGTGCTCAACGTCAACTCACAGAAAGACACGTACTCTCTCATTATTTTTTTATTTTTCGCTTTGTTTTCGAGGAGTATATGATGTCGTTGATGCCGTTGTTTGGTACTCGCGGTCGCGTATTATTTCTCTTTGTCTTTCCCAACAGTCGTGGTATGCGTAAGGCGACCCGTCCCATAGATGCACATGAACAGAGATGAAGATAGAGTCAAAAGTTTTAAGTTAATACGATTACGATCTTCCTCGTCTTTTGAAGCTGGTGAAGAGTAGAGAAGCTCGAGGTCGAGCTTGTAGTTATGAATCTCGCTCAGAACGACCACAAGAAGTTCCTTCCAGCATAGGCTACCGATCGCATCAATCCATGCAAACCAAACAGCTCGTCACCCTACATGCTCTTCGGGCCGCAGAGCTACATCGGGGAGTGGGAGGTTCTGTACCCACGCGACCGGCTCACGAACTGTCGAGTCGAGGCGGACGGCGTCGTCGCGTACCTCGCCCGAAAAGACTTCGTGATGATCTGCAACCGGTATCCAAATCTCGCGCACACCTTGAAGATGTACGCGCAAAGGAAAGAAACGAGACGACGGATAGCGATCTTCGACCACAAGCAGGAACTGAGCTACCGACAACTCGCAGCTCAAACAATCCAGAAATGGTTTCGCGCACTGCGACGAAAGTTCGTGGCCAGTGACATGCGAAAAGCGTTCAACGCGAAGCTTACCATTCAGGCCGGCGGCGAGGGTATGGGGGCGTCCACAGCGCTCGATGGAGAGAAACGAAGCAAATTCAAAAACGTACATCTTGGATTGGCCGCTACAACTTTCACTATGTTGCCGTTGGCGGGCTAGACGTAGGACTTGTACGATGTTGATGTTGATGTAGATGGCTATCCATTGCGTGAAGATTGTTCTTGTGCTTTGATTTTTCAATCAAGTGTGAGGGTCGTCGGGATAAAGCTTTCGAGACCCGTGCAAGAGCCTTTTGGAAATAACCACTACAGGCAATCGAGCGCATTGCGGCCCGGGCAGAAAGGATGCACGGAGTGGCGGTGGCTGATGTCATGCATGACGCAGACAAGCTGATGAAGAAGATAGACGATGAGTTAGGTCTGGAGCAGCTGCAGGAGCGGGCGGGACCGGCGAGGTCAGGCTCAAAAAACGACGCGGATGAGATAGACGCACTAATGCAGGACCTGGATCTAGACGACGAGCACGGAAAGGGAGGCACAAATGGAAGCTCCACGAGCGCCGAGAACAGGGTAAAACGGGGGAAGAGTCTGGATGGTGCTTCGAGAGGAGGGAGTCGAGACCAGCTCGGTGGTGGCGGAGAAAGATCGTCGTCTTCCAGTAATAAGTATCGTGAGAGAAGTCCAGGCAGCGCAGTAGGTAGCGACAGAATAGACAAGCACTTAAGAAGACTGAGTACCGAAAACGAGAAACTAGAGGAGAAGCTCGCGGAAATCTTCCGAATGACGCAGGACATGTACTTTGCAAATTTTGGGAGAGAAATGTGAGTTGTCCTTCCTCAAGTACTAGTACCAATCAAATAAGTACGAGTAGTACGCCATAAAAATTAGAGACGGTGTATTTAGTTTTCTGAAAGAGAAAGAGTAAAAACGCTGTGCACGGGATTTCTTTGGATCGAGTTGTATTCTTTCATTTCTCAAGCAGAGATTGATAAGAAGAAGCGGAGCTGCCGCAGCGGGGTAGACGGCGACTTGAACCACACACAGGTCGTGGTCCACAAAGCGGGTGCTGGACGAGGATGTTCGTCTATACCGCTCAGTAGGACACTGAACACTGTCGAGCACTTCTCTTCTTTTGTTTGCCATTCGTGTGGTCATGTCGGAATTCTCTGTTTTCTGCTCAGTGGTGCTCTCAGCTTCAAAGGAGCAACGCCAGCACTGAGAGATCGGTAACGAAACTAAAGGAAGTACTTAAATGTCTTTCCGCTGAATCATGTTGGATGCTGAAGATTGTGATAGCGAAAGTCCGCTGACCTTGACACAAGCCCGTCCTGCTGCTCTTCCGTTTGATGTCGATCAGTGTGAAGACCACTTCCGTCTCGGTCCATGCATACCCGCGGTATTTCATCATGACGCCTTCGTGATTTCTCTCTTCACTTTCCGATTCCGTGGAGAATAAAAAGCAGCACACAACTAGACGAGGAGAGAAAGAGATTGACATTGAGCGACACTGCTCAATTTTTTTGTTGAGCACGTGCACATTTCGCTCGATCCCGATGGATTGTCGTTTATCATCGACTGCTCACGACAGGAAGCATGACCCCCGCACCCATGCTGTTGCTGAAGTCGATCCCTGTCATGAGTGTGCACGTAAATTTTTGTGTTGAAAACAAGTCTGTAGGTCGCCGTCGTGGACGCGGTCCTGGACTGCTGGTCCACTTCTACCTTTAGTACTTCGTGCCCTCGGTTGCGGGGGTACTACAGAAGAATTCCATGCTGGCATGAGAACTACTTCCTGATGATTTTCAGGGTCGGTGAGAAGAGAGCGGACTTTCGTCCCTTGCACGAGCGCTTGGCGAGTGCGCGATCCAGTGGTCCACCGGCGGGACGGAGTTCGTTGCTGATGTCCCCTCGGGGAGGAGCAAGTGGACTCGGCAAGAGCGGCCCTCGTTCTCCTCGCGGGGGCGGGAGTAGTATTTTCAACTCCACCGCCGGCCCGGGGAGTCCGCGCGCCAGCTACGGTAGGACGTCAGGTGGGCTCATGAGCCCAAGAGGCGGCGGGGGTTTGTTCGGCGGGCCAGCTCGAGGAGCCAAGGTGAAGGTGAAAATGGACGACGATGAATTATCCGCAGATAATGGCAGTTTTGAGGATGATCTGCCGGCCCGGAACAGCGGAGGTGGTCTGGGCCGTTCTCCTTTCGCGTTGCCGGGCGGAAACCCGTTCGCGCCGCGAGCACGCAGACCACCTGCTGGTGTTGGCGGCATCATGATGGGCAGCCCGCGGGAGGGACACGGTGGCTCCTCGTTCGGTGCGACAGCCGCCTCTCGCCTCGCCGACGAACTGCAATACGAACAACGCTCCTCCGGGGGCTTCCCAGAAGGGGCCACCGGTGGTTCGCTGAAGCCTGTGCTGTTTCAGACTGCGCAGCGTCAGCAGCTGAGCCAGCAAGTCGAGCGACACCACACGGTCGGCACGTGGTCGCGAACCCGAGCACCTCCGACGGCTCCGGCGCCGAGCATCCTCGGGGCTAATGATTACGGTGCAAGGACGAGAAATGCGGCAGGCGCAGCACCAGGCCCAGCATCGATCGCGACAACCTCTGCAGTTCAAGTTCGGACATTGGCGGACAGAAGAGAGGATCCTCAAGTTCAAGATGTTGCGCTGGCAACTAAATCAGCTGCGTTTCATCTGGATGCGTCCGCATTGTTGGAGGAGATGAGCGAGGAAAGTACGTGCACGAATACCACGCCCCCTGCAGGCGCGACGCCGCCAGGTGGCGTCACTCCCTTACGGGAGCGGGAACGAACGACCCAGATGCTGTCGCAAACCTACAGCGATGCCCGCTTGGAAACCCTTTACGCGATGAGACAGGCAGCTGCGGAGTCGGACGCAGCGCTGAATTCGAATACCACCGCAGTTGCAATTGCAGCGCGGGCAGGTACACCAGTTGACGACGGTTCTAGCATCTCTCCATTGCGTGACGTCGGCGTCGCACAACTTCCGGCAGCACCACCGCAGCCGACATCGTCTCTCTACCCTGAGTTGTCCGCGCCCGACATGGTACTAGCGGGTCCTCCGGGGCGATCGCAGCAGCAGCAAACACCAGCACCGCTCTTTTCCCCGACCCCGTTTTCGCCGGAATCGTTGAATCGGCTTGCCTTTGTGGGCCTCGAGCAGGACTCACCACCTCCTGCCTACAATAACAATATGGGGCATTCATCTACTGTTGACGACAGTCGTCATGCTCACGACACTCGCAGCATAGCCTCGTCTTCCGGAGACACCTTCGCGCCTTCAGCGCCTCCAGCAGCTGTCGCCGGCGGCTCTTCCAGCAGGAGCGGGACCCGAGACGCTGGTTCTTCAGCCGTCCATAGTATCCAGCATACGGGAGGGCCGTCGGAGGTTAACGAACTACAGCTCCAGCTAAATGCTGAGCGCGAGAAAAACGCCGCCCTGACGCGAGAGCTCGATCGGAGCAATCTGGAGCTGAAACAGGCGCGGCGCGTCGACAAGCTGGAGCAGCGCGGCGGACGGGACTTCGTCGAGAACAAGCTGCAGGAGCTCGAAAAAAACATCCTGGCGGAGCTCGAAAAAAACCTCCAAACCTTTTTTCGGGGTCCGGTCCTGCAGGTCCTCGCACTCGCGGGTCCAAACCCTGGCGGGGGCGACTCCAAACCGATGGCCGTCGGGAGGGACGTCGATTGTTAAGGGTTCTTGTTGAAAAAATTCAGGTTCAGGTCCTCTGGTTCAGGTTTGCCGTGTCCTCTGGTTCACAAGAATGCTCCTACACCTCTTATACCACTTCTTGTGGAAGATAATTGCCATCGTCCCTTCAGGGAGGAGGTCCAGGATCTTTCAGTAGGATTAGCATTAGACTCCAACGGCGGTACGCCCCCACGGCCGCCCACGAGAGGGCTGCGGCGTTCCATCTGTGACGTGTACGTGTTGACTCCCAACTGAGAAAATGATTGCAGCCATAGAAAGCTGCCTCC
>RXOD01004185.1:0-26566 GCA_005223375.1 Amoebophrya sp. AT5.2
CAGCCAATATGCCGCCGGGCGCGCAGAATTTGACGCCCCTTCCCGCCTGGGGAGGCCCGCAGCAGCAGGCGTCGGGCGCAGGGACGGGGGGCATGATGATGGGCAACTTGATGATGGGAACACCAGCGCCGAACCAGATGAACCTGGTGAACCCGAACAACCCACTGAACGTCTTCCCTGTCGGAGGAGGAGGCGCAGCCGGACCAGCTGCACCTCCAGGAGCCACTCGGTCGTCCCCGTCGTCGGAGGGGGCTACCACTGGTTCTATAATAACCAGGAACACGCCGGAGTCGATCCCGGTGGGTCTAATGGCCACGATGGTGAAGCAGGTCCAGAGCCGCAACCGCAGTGTGCACACGGCGTTCTACCCCTACAAGCCGCTCGACCCCGCGTGGACGCCGCAGGCGTTCCCGAACCTGCAGCAAATGTCGCAGCGCACCCGGGACCGGCTGGAGTCCTTCCTGCGCGCGGACGATAAGGAGCGGATGAAGGAAAAGTTGAGACGAGGCGCGGGCCGGGGGGGTGGCAACAAGCGGGGGCGGAGAAAAAGCACCGACAGCCGGCCGCACGGCGCCCAGGGCTGGTCCGATCCGGGAGATCGGATGTCCGATGACGAACGATCGGAAGACGGACGCGAATACGACGACTCCTCGGATGGGGAGTCGGGCAGCTCGTCCTCCGACTCCTCGGAAGAAGACTCACCAATCCGCCCGCAGAAGCGCAGCAAACCAAGCATCTTCGCGAGAAGTGCGCCAGGAGTCGGAGTTGTCCAAGCCGATAGCCAAATGGAAGCCGCGTGAAGAGGAACAACCCCGACCGAGCTGGTAGTTCATCGTCTGCACTCCTTGCGCACTTACACTTTGCGAGCGCGACGCCGGCGACAGCGACATAATTATAAAAGCGATTCCTTGATGAAGTTGAATGGTTTTGATGCACCCCTGACGGCAGCACAAACTCACCATTTTTTGTCGTCTGTTCTGAATCAGATGTTTATCACCTGATCGTTGCCAGCACTATGGCAGCCATGTCCTCGTTTTCGTTGTCCGGGGAACGACTCTGTATCTGTAGTCAGGGACCTCGTAAGAGAGATACGGTAGGTTGAGCAGGAAGAAGACACTTTCTTAACAAGTTCGAGTATCGGTATAAGTCTATCGTCCGATAAGAAGTATAATCGGATTCATAACCATATCATCAACTCTAACTATAGCTGCAATCAATGCCGCTGGTGAATGTTTACCTGGGGCCTCGCGCCCCCCGGTTCTCCTCAACGGCGTTGCGACAGTTTCACGACTTTCTGGCGGGGCCGTCGATGTTCGGCGTGCCGTTCGGGATCCTGCAGCTGAACGTCGTGCGCGCGGAAGAGATGTACCCCGATTCGAACGTCTTTCTTTCGATCCGCTGCAAGGGCACCCCGGAGCGCACGCCGGAGAAGATGAAGCAGATACAAACCGACGCGGGGAAGTGGCTCCTTGACAGGCAGGACTTGGGATACACAGGAGGAAAAACGAGGTCCGAAGTCTTCAACCCACAGCTCCAGCTCGCGGTCAGCTTCGGCGAGCAGCCGAAAGAAGAAACCGCCTCTAGCATCGCGGCAAAACTGTAAGTGAGATGAAAGCGAATGACAATGAGAATGTGACTCTCCTGCTGTTCCCCATTCTCCTCTTCTGGAGACGCAGACTCCAACCATACTTTTTACACACGAAAAAAATGATTCGGCGCACGAACCCAGCTAGTAGGGAGTCGGTGTTTTTGTAACGACGGCGCAAAGTAGAGGAAAAGAGAAGTGCTCAGCCGATCAAAGAAAAGAAGTCGATGGATCTCGCACTGTGCCGGATCTTAGGTAGCACTGTGAGACTAGGGCTCGCACCAGGGCGCTGTAGCTCTGACGCGCAATCGATGGATCTATGCTTTATCTTCAACGTCACTTCTGATGGATCTAGAAGAATGGAGGGCCCGTCGACGTCCGTACTGGCAAGAAGATCAGCAATAATTTAGTAGGCGCGTCGTGGTCCCAATGCCAATGCGATAAAAATGAAAAAAAATAGTCGGTCACCGCAAGCTGCTCCTGGTGCTGTGAAGTCATTGTTATGATCACGATCCAGCACCACATGACATGATGCAGGCTGTGAGTTGTTGTGAGAGATTTGAAGGTGGAGGTGGACCGCGATCGGCAAGCCGTGCGTGGAATCGATCCCGAGCCCTTGCTTGATACTTGACTTTCTCATGATCGCTCCGGCTCCCGTGTCAGCATGTATGATGACGAACACGAATCTCTCAGGCGGTCGTCATGTAAAGCTAACTCTAACATACAAGAATTTCAATAATTAAATGAGCGCAAGGGCAGGCGCAGCATGAATCCAGTATCTATAATCGCATTCTAAGTAAGTACTAGTAATCCTATACCTACATCCTGGGCCGCTTGTATTGTTCTAGGTAGACGTTCTACTACTTCTGCAACAGCAACTCCATCACCATGACGATGCTGGTGGACAATGTGGTCCAGCAGCCAAGCTCTGCGTCGACCGTTTCGGACCACGATCCGCCTCCTTTTCGCCGTCGTTTTCATTTGAAGCGCAAGCAGATGTTTTACCCTCTCTGCGGTGCTGCAGCTGACGCGCCCAGCAGCGACTCGATGCACGTAGCAGGACACAAGAATATTACCGGCGAAGGCTCAGGAGGCTCGAAAGCGATGTCGAATGCAGCGACAGGGACAGCGTCCAGGCCTACCACAAATGCAGCGGTCTCCTCCACAAGTTCTTCCACTTTCGCTTCCTCCAGTAGCAGCTCGGCCCCACAGCAGCTGGCCACCAAAAACAAACAGCAACCGCATGATCTTCAAGAATCTGAGCGCCGTCATTTTCTTCCTGTTCGCACGACGGAGAAGTTTCTGGAGGCCAACGCGCGGTTCTGTCGGCAGTACGGGCAGAAGCGGCGGCGCACCACCGGGCGGGCGGCCGGGCAGGACGACGAGTTTTCGGAGGGAACACTGACCGTGACCTCGTGCAGCTCGGGGGCATCGGACAGCAGCGAGGCGGAGTGGGAGAACTGCTCCCCTAAGTTCGACAAGACTGTGATCTCCAAGGCCAAGCTGATCCACCAGAAGGACCGCGCTTGGTCCTGCTACTGGGATTTGGGCCGCTTCTACCAGCCGGACTCCAAGGCCGAAGAAATTTCCTTCGCGGAACGGTTGAAGAGAGAAGAGGAAAACTTGATGCAGACAGGGGTAGCCGCGGGGGGAAGTGGTCGCAGGTCACCTGGGGGAGGTGTTAGTGCAACAGCTACATCTACAGGAACATCAACATCTTCAGGCTCTACTGTCATGGACATCAACATGAACATGACAAAGAAATTTTTCGAGTTGATGGACGGGCACAAGCGGCACCGGAAGTTCGTGGTGGTGCACAATTTATTCTCCGAAAAAGAGATGGAAAAAGTGCACGCGGCGTTTAGGAATTGGTCCACCTCCGAGATCCGGGACCGCAAGCAAAACCTCAAGTACCGCCACACGGCGTACCGCGTGGAGCTGCAGCTGAAGTACCTGGAGCCGGAGCTGTACGGTCGGATTATCGAGTGTGTCCACCTCGTGGACGACGTGTTGTGGCAAAAGATGCCCCGCTGCACGTACCCAGAGCTGGAGTACATCGTGTACGACACGCGAAGGAGGGTGGGGGAGGAAGCGGTTTTGGCGGAAAGGGAAAGGGCGAAAGCACAGCTTGCGACACAAGGCGGGGGCGGTCGTGGGGGGTCGTCGTGGGGTGGAAACAACTCGTCGGACAGCGACTCCAACTCGAAAACAGAAGGAAGCGCGCGAAATCAGCCTCCGAAAAAGGTGTACCAGAGCTGTCGGAGCGACGGCGTGATCAGGAAAAAATGGGACTTTCACTGCGAGTGCGTGCGAAAAGCCGCGGAAAGCACGAAAAACCTCTACGTCAAGGGCGAGCGACGCGACGAGCAAGCAGAAATCGAAGATGTTGGCCTAACGCAGGAGGCGAAACAACGCGAGGAAAGCGCGATGGACACAGACCAAGGCGGCGGCAATGGTACTCTAAAATGCGCTGATTCTGATTGATGGTGGATTATTTGGAATTGTTTCTGACGAATGTGGGCCTGCTGGAACTGAGTCTACTTCTGAGGCTGGAACTGAGGCTGGTCAGGCCTGCTGAAACAGTTTTCCGGTTCTCATTTGTGATCAGGCAAGCAATTCATTGTTGTGATTCAAGTTTCATATTCATTTTCATATATATCAACAAAGAAAATGAATTGTCCTCGTGTAGTACGCACAAGGCAACATCTTCAAGCCACTGATTCGTTGATCTTGAAACAGACGGCACGATCGAGGAGCATGTGGACAACGACTCGGTGATTACGTTCATCCTCATGCTGGGACAGCCGGGCGTTGACTACGTGGGGGGTCGTAACAACTTCGCCCGGGGAGAGAAGCACCAGATCCGGCGCCAGGTCCAACTACAAAAGGGGGACATGGTGCTCTTCCGGGGCGAGAGGCTGCGCCACTCCATCACACCAGTCACGCAAGGCTGCAGAATCATTTTGCAGGGAGAATTCTCGAAAACTTAAGCTCGAAGCTAGAGTGCTTATCACGGAGACGCTAGAGGAGCATGAACGAAATTTCAATGAAGCCGAGTCGTGTTGATGTTGAAAGCGGCGCTGCGGACGAGACGAATGATATTTCAAAAAAAGGTTGCATTGAATTTTGCAGCCAGTTGTACATCATCCTCCAATCTACTTTTTTCCGACATGATCATGATGCTATTGGCGACCTCGGACGACTTCGACTAACTATGAGAATCGGATTCTCAGAATCCAGTAGGAAATCACTTAGTACATCTGTGCACGACCACGCGACCGCCTTTGCCTCTGGATGCATGGGGCTCGATCAGAGTCAGACGCTCTTTAGACCGTCGGTACGCGACCGAGCAGCTACCGTGCGGAAAATTAATGGAAGTTTTTTGCTTACCCTTACTCTTACATACTGTCAAAGTCAAGCCACATCTGCATGCGATGTGGACGAACAGGCATGTTGAGAATCAATTTGCGAGAACGTCGAAAGTTTTTCTACTGAAAGCAACATTGTCATGATGAGAGCACGACGAAGAGGTGTTGAAATATGGATGAAATTTATTGAGTACAACCACCGATGAAGATGAAGATCACGCTCTCCTGTTGCGGAGGATGCCAGCCGGCACCGAAAGCGAAAGCGGATCGGGCTCGGGCATAAGTTTTTAGTTTAGTAGAGAAGTAAGTACGAGTATTTCTAATATTCTATTTTTCGATTTCGAGGATTTCATTTCGTGTGCTGCTAGTGGGATGGAGCCGGAGCGACAGAGTCTCTGATTCATCGTGGAACTCGACGTTGGAGACATTCGTCCTTGTTCTTCGAGGATCTCGCGCTGGTCTGACGTGGATGTCGTGCTGCAATGCACTTCCTCGTGACCACAACGAGGTTTGACCGTAGAGTAAGTAAGTCTGTTAATGCTGTTTGTAGCCGCGACGTGGTGCGCGTGCGTTATAGTACGTAGTAAAGTAAGCGTGATTTAGATTTTGACTTTGTTTTTTTTAGTTTTTGTATTGGTTCATAGCTTCCGTATCTATTGAGTCCTACCCCCTACGCACCGCAAAACTAGTACTAGAAATCATGCCTCCTTCCACTCCGGGAGATGTTGAAAAAACAACTCTGTCCAAGTGCCTGGCGTTTCTCCGGGACGACGGGGTTGTCGAGCCGAAGTACTGCCCGCCCTGTCGCGGCAAGATTCTCGGCGCGCTCGACGATGCCCGCGTTGCTGTGAAGGTGGTGAACGGCGAGCACGACTTGTTTAAGGAGCGATTCCAAAAAACCGGCATGCCGGAGGCGACTGCGGTCGAGCTTTTGCATCGCGTCTCCGCGGCCCTGAAGCGCCAGGCCGACCTGCAGGAGCCGGCGAAGCAAATCTCCTCCCAGTGCCGCAGCGCGAAAAAGAAGTTGGCGGAGGGGGAGGAGGAGGAGGAGCCGGCGAAGATTCCGCTGCCCGAGCTCTGGATGCAGGACCCGAACGCGGGCACGACCGAGGCCTGCCCGGCGTCCTTGGTGTTGGGGAGGCTGGACCTGAAGTCGGGGACGGTAGAGGGAGCGGTGGAGCCGAACAACGAGGAAATCAACGTCGACGCAGACGAAAGCGGCTTCATCGACGGACGCAGCGGAACGCAGGAAACTTCATTTTTGGAGTTGCTTGGAGGTGGCGGCGGGGGAAACTACGTCGGCCGAGAAAGAAGTGGTGGCTCCTGTGGAGGGCCGCGAGGAGATGTTGGTGGGGCCTGGTGGAGATGGGATGGTGGTGGATCAAATTCTTGCAAAAAAATCGGGGGAGAAGAAGTTGTAGTACTCGATGGTGCTGGTGCGTCGAGAGCCACGAAGAGAGGTGTACAACGCCGGCACTCGTGGAGGACGGGGCGGAACTCAAGGGCGTATTCAGCTTTTCTCAGCGCCGGTGCTGTTGATCATGATCTTGATCCCGCGACTTCTGCGCTGCCGAAGATGAAAGCACGACCAAGAAACTTTTCGACGAAGGTGGATCAGGGCGGTTATTTAAGGACAAGTTACAGTTTTATCGGGAAGAGCCTCAGAGCTATGGGAAATGCCCTTGCGTATGTGTCAGGGGTGAGAAAAACGACGAAAGCAGTGCTCCCGAAGGCGCTAGCCACTGCCATTAGCGATGCCACCGACAGTGTTCTGTCCGGGACTACGGACGCCGACTGCTACGAGGGCACCAAGTTTCCCGAGACGCACGCGGACTGCGAGAAGCTGGTGAACGCGCTAAAATCCAAAAAGCTTTGCCAGCCCACCACCCCGCACGGGCTGGAGGTGTGCGGCAAGTGCTACGAGATTTTCGAGCGCAAGAACCTGGAGATGAAGACGGAGGTGGAGCCCGACCAACGCAAGGCGGAGATCCGGAAGACAGAAGTGTCCTCGGGGGACTACGGCGGCCCGCTGGACGTGAAGAACGCAGGCGGCATGAGCAAAGAGCTGATGCCCATCGCCGCGGACGAGAAATACATCGCGCGGTTCACCAGGCTGTGCCGCCGGTACGCGGAGAAGATGCCTCCGCGGGTGAAAAAGGTGCACGTGAAGCCCTGGCGCATCCCGGACCAGACGGCGGTCGAGGCGCTGGAGCCGAGCCACTGCCTGGGGGCAGCGGTAGAGGGAAAAATCGACATGAAGACGGGAGAAGTTACCGCAAAAGTGTACAGCAACACCGGAAACCTAGACGTAGAGTTCGACAGAGAAGACGGAAAGGTGAAAAAAGGACACTTCGTGCCGGGAAAAATCATTTCCACGGCCGGGCTTTGAGCCACTTTCGTGGTCCCAGGAGATCTGGCAGGAGGTGTTTGCGCTCCTAGTCTCGTGGCTAGCTGTGTCCGGAACCTGAGCTGCGTCGGTCTTCGAAAGCTGCCTCAGGAGGCTGCGGGCGGGTCCGCTGTTTTGGCGATTCGGTTTCGAGGTGGCATGCACACCTTGGAACGGCGCGGCACACGGCCATCCCCGGAGCGTCGAGGCGGAGAGCTTAAACTTCTCAGCAACGAACCCGAACCGCCCTTAGGCTTAGCGCAGAAAAGCGGCACCGCCGCTCCAAGTCCAACGACCGAAAAGCCAGATGAAGTCCAACAACTGCAGTGATGAACCTCACCCGGCTTTCTGTTTGTGTTTCGATTTTTCCCGACTACATTCAAGAAGGAGAGAACAGAGAGAGAAGAAACGAAACAGATGAAGAACACGTTGAAGCACTGTGCTCGTAGTGTAGTCTAGCAAACAGCATATGATTATGAACATGAAGCGCGGGGGCAATTGCAAACCGGATGTTATCGCAAACCGAGGAGGGACGGAGGACGGAATCAAGTAAGTAGGCGCGCGCGCGCCGGCGCCGCGGCTGCATTATAACCGAGAAGCGGCGCCATCTATCTCCTTCTTTATTCACCACAAATCCGAAAAGTATAAAATATATAAAGGGGCGCATATCCGACTCCGTGATTAAAGAGGAGCCACTAGCTACCACGTCGACGGCAGGCGCAGGGGCAGGAGTGTCTAGTCTTCTACTACCCACCATCACAACTACGTAACAAGTACATGTACAACAGTCACAAACACAGCTTGATTGGAATAGAAGTCGAAGAACAAGAGACATGATGCGCTTCGATCCCGAGGAACCTCTCTCCAACGACCACGGCCAGGAGCATCTTCTCCAAGACGAGGCTACGGATGCTGCTCGTCCGACGAACAGCGTGGTTGGGGCGCAGCACAACTCCGATCCGGGCTTCGAGCCCGCGCGGCGAGCTTATCAGCGGTTCCAGGCACCCGAACTTCAGCGGTTTCAGGGTCCAGCAGCTTCCGAGTTGCCGCAAGATAGGAATCAATTGGTGCTAGACGATCTCTCCTCGGACGACGATGAAGAGTGTTCGTTTGAAGCAACGCAACAGGCTACGTCGTCGATCTCGAGGACGACCGGAAGCGGAGACGGAGCGGCGCGGGCCAGTTTGCACATGATCATGGAGGACAAAGAAGTTGTTGTGAGGTCCAGCCCGTCGACGTCGACCAGAAGTTTTGCAGATCTTCAACATTCGAATAAAATGGAGAGCGACCCAGCTCGGTATTCTGGTGATCCGGGAGCTCCCGCGGCTGCCGAGGAGCTGCTCTCGCAGCGCAGCGGGGACTCACGCGACCACCTCGCCGCGCAGCGTCAGCTGAGTTTCGAACGAGCGTTCGAGTGTTTGTCGGCAGAGGACGACGACGAAGTTCATCAAGAAGAACAAGAAGATCCAGCACCCGTACAACGGGTTGAGTTAAGCAACGCGCTGAGGAACTTTGGCATGCGGAACATGGAGGAAGTGGAGCATTCGTGGGATCGCGAGGAAGAAGATGATGTCGAGAATGTCGTCTTGTTAGAGGACGGTGATAAAGTCGGTTTTAATGCAAACAAGGTAGAGCATGAGCAGGTTGTAGTGCTGGTAGAAGACTTCTCGTCGCGCCAGGTCGAAGAGGACGAAGACTCGCGTGCGAAAGGGACGGATAAGGATGGAGTGAACCGCCTGCAGATCGTCAACCCGAGCGAGTCCGCGCCTGCTTTTGAACACCCGCGGGGATCGGCGCGCGCCTGGGGAGCCCTCGAGGAAGATGAAAACCGTGCCGATAATGATGATGATGGTGATGCCTCCGCAGACCGTGACCAGCGCCACGGGGCCGGGGTAGTCGATAACGCAGGCGCCGGCTGGGAAGTCGCAGCGTCCTCCGCAGCAGCGTACCTGACCGGCCACACGGTGTCGGATGAGCGGCCGTCGCCACTGCCGAACAAGTTTCAGTTTGATAATCTTCATGGGCGGCACGGCCACCAGGAGGAAGACCAGCCCGATAACACCTTCCCCAAAAATATCGAGCAAGCAGCGCACAAGATGGGGAAGCTCTTCACGACCACCACTTCGTCTTCGACGTCCGGCCGACGACAACGTGACGGCCCCGACTTGGACTTTTTGCAGCGGACGCCGCGGCCGCTCGTGAAAAGGGCGCTGAGCAGCGATTCTCGTCCCGCCGCGGCATCGGGAACGCATCCAGTCGACGTGTCCGAAATCATTGAGCTGGCCGCGTGCCTGCATGCGCCGCTGCGGGAAAAGCTCCTGAGTGAACGGGCCGCGAGCTTTTACAGGCAGAGAAGGGTGCGGTCCGCATTTTCGCTGTGGTTGCGGCGGCACGGGACTAGCGGTCTGCGGAAGACGGTGCGCAAGCTGGACGCTTTTTTCGGCGCGTCGTATTCCCGGCGGAAGAAAGTGGAGAAGGAGACGCGCCGAAGCTGCTTTTCGGTGTGGCGCGAACACTGCCGGGCCTGGAAAAACACGCGGGGAACGGTCGCCGGCGTCCGCATCCTGGAGGAAGTAGTGCGCAGAGAGGTGTGGCGCTATGGGCTCGACGCTTTGCTGGCGGAAAAATATCCCCGCGGCCGTGGAGGTGGCGGGGGTGCTGCCGCTGCGTCAGGTGGGGACTTCACGTTCTGCGACCACGAGCAGCAGGCTGCTGCCGTCGGCGCAGGAAGCAAACAATGTTGCGATCAGAACCAGAATCGTCCGGAGGTGGACGACCAAGGCGACCCGCAAGAGCCAGGAACAGGATTCCCGCGCACGGCCGGACCCGTACGCGGCCAGCACGGGCTGATCAACCTTCATCTGTTGGACGAGCAGCAGGAAGACTTCCGTCGAGGAGCAGGAGTAGGAGTTGCTTTGTCTCAAAATCCATCTGCTCGGCATCATCACAACGTTCACAACGTCCTCCATCTCTCGGCCCGATCGGCCGACAGCGTTAGTGTGGTTACGTCGCGCGCGGACTCGGGTTGGACGGGGGTGTCGGGAGGGGAGTGGGAGGAGCGGTTCCAGCAGCTCGAGAAGGAGCTCGAGCTGTCCAAGGCGGAGCTGACGCTGCAGCAGAAAATGTACGACGAGGCGGTACTGGAAATCGAACAGACGAAGGCGCTGGCGGCCGCTGGGGCAGTGGATCGAGGAGAAGATCATGTGTTGAAAATGAAAGGAGCGATGATCATCGGAGAGAAGGAGGCGGAGCGCATACGGCACGAGAGCGTTGTTTTTTTGAAGTTTCAGTGGGGCCGGGGACTTCGGCGCAAACCGGCGTCGGCAAAGTGCATGTCGCGAATTTTTCTGTTGCTGGAAAAGTCCTGCTCGGGAGGAGGCAGTAGTCGCACAGGCGTCACTGGAGGGGCGCGCGGGGTTTTCTCCGCTCTTGCGCGCGGAGAGTCGCCGGCGGTTTTCCGGGGCAGCAAGAAAAAGCAGCACCTGCAGCCGCTGGGAGGCGGAGGCTTGATGTCTGGGGAAGCAAGGGGACGCGACCACATCACCCAGTTGTCTTTGTCGTGGTCCGAGCGCACGAGCTTCTTGCACCGGAAGACCACGAAGAAGGTGTCGCTGACCCGCGGCAGCGCCGTCGGACTTTGTTACGCCTATCGGGACAGCTGGAACCTGGACCTGCCAACATCAGCGGCTACCCCAGCAGAGCAGCTCCCCCAGCAACAGTCCGGGGGTGCGGGAGCAAGTACTGGGCAACATCTGCACGCCATCGCTCCTTGGAACCAGCAGCACTCTACTGGTTCTACTTCTTCTTCTAGGCCGTACCAGGAGCAGCACCGGGCCGAGCTGGCGTTTGTTTTGCTGGGGCGCGAGCGCGACCTGGAGCTGATCGCGCCCAACCTCCGCCAGTTCCTGAACTGGTACCTGGGGCTGCAGTACCTGCTCTTCCTCCGGTTGCAGAAGGACGGACTGAGCACGCTGACGTGGAACTTCCACGACGCGGAGGACATCTCCAACCACCTGATCCGAAACGCCGCGAAAAGCGGCCTCCGCACCCGCACGCTGCTGACGAAAAGGCAACTCCTGGCGCGGTACGTGTGGCGGAAACTGGTGCGGCAAGCGGGAGGAGACAGAGAACGGGTGCTGTACTGGTGGCTACTGGCGATGCGCGAAGCCGCAGAAAGAAGAGACGCATGCTGAGCGAGGCGGGGAAGTAGAGCGGATCTTCGTCGGAGTACGACGAGTGTTGAGTATCTGTATCTTGCCCGATGCTCATCTTCATGAACTCAAACGCATCTCGGACGATGCGAAGAGGCGAGGAACAGGGTACTCAGCGGAAAGTAGGGATTACGGAGCGCGCCGATCGAATTCGATGGAAGAAATTCAATCTTCTGAGATGAGAAAAGACGGTGTTTGGCTCTTGTGCAGTAGCGGTTTTTTTGATTTGACAGTGATCGATGTTGCTCTTGCCCGCTCGACCAGGACCACCAATTTCGCTTTGTCGTACCTTGTGGCTCCTACTTGAACAACGGTTTTCGTTTTATCTTGTTGCGTCATCCTCGCATGTAGACAACGAACGAAATAACCCAGCTGGCACGAGCGATAACGTGTTCGCTTTTTCGACTTCGTTCCGTGGACAGGAGCACAACATCTCTCTACTCTCATGAGTAACAGTAGCTTGTTGCTTCACTCCAAAGAGGCTGAGAGCAACAACACAAGCGCAAATTAATGTTGACGGACGCGGTCTTCCTCACTCCTCAGGAGTACGGTGTTGTCTCCCGTCGCCTTCATTGTCGTCAGCGAGACGGAAGCAGTGAGATCTATAGAAAAATCTGTGTGTACTGACTTACTTTCATGAGTACTTAAGTGGCTGCAGCTAAGCAGGGCTGCTGCAAGTGCAAGTACAAGTAGAGGACACGACATACACAGTCCTCGCACAATGAGGGTATTGGCGCAACTACATGATGAATGAGTAGAGCAAGGCAGAAAGCACGAGCAGGAACACCGACACCATCACTAGGCACTGCCACCATGTCCACGAACCGGACGAAGATGCAAGACCAAGCACCAGTACGTGGGGAAGATGCAACTACTCGACCTCCAGCACCGGCGTCCTCGAAAGCCGCGGCGACGGTAGTCGATTACCGTTTGTTCCTCAATGGCCCGCGTAAGTTGCCTCCACACCCGCTCCTAGAGAACCATCCGGTGTTGGGCTCGCATCCCTTCGACTACCGCCGCAGCGTACAAGAACTAAGGAAGTGGGAGCAGCAGGGCAGTTCTTCTCCAAGGGCCGCCGGTGGAGCCAGACGCAGGAGCGGTGCAAGTACAAGCTCCACGACAACGGCCAGAAAGAGCAGGGACGACCTTTTTCCTCCTTTGCACGTCGAGGATGTAGATGCTGCAAAAGCAGAAGAACTAAAAACACGACCGCCCCCTGGCCCTGCGGCGATGGCGATTCCCACAGCGGGTTTCCTGCAAGAATTTGCTCAACACGAGAAAGTCAACGATTCGCATCGATCCGCGACCGGTTTTTTTCAGGTGCGCGACCTGAGCTTCAACGACGGGTGTGCAGCGAGTAGCTCTTCTTTCGCCCGCCCCGCCGGCCGCGGCCCGCCTGTTCCTGCATCTGCGGAAGCGCGCAAGCTGGAAATTCTGCAGCAGACGCTGGAGAGATTCATCGAACGAAAGTTGGAACAGCAACAAGCACAAGATCAAGAAGAGATAGGCAGGCGGCTGAACTCTGTGCCCCCGGCAAAAAGCGTTTTTTCGCCATTCGAGTTGGAGGACGCGCCCGGGACGTCCGCAGCAACCGACCCGGGCCGGCGGTCGGACTATGTGCACACCGCGAAAAGGATCGCCAGGGACGTGGTCGAGTGCGAGGCGGAGATGGTGGACCTCGTTTCCGCGCTGGACGCGATGGAGATCGATGATGCCGACGTGTCACGGCATGTCGACGTCGCGGCGGCAAACGCCTCAGCAGGTGGAACTGCAGGAGCTTCGGCAGCTACTACAACAGTTTTCCATCTGGACGCAGTGCCAACACGCAAATCGGAAACGATGCAGCGGAAACAAGTTCTTGGCGGAAACCGAAACAACAAGGATGACGCTGACGAGGACGAACAGGAAGACGAATTATGCGGGGGAGCTGCGTTTTCAACATCTCCTGTGAAGCGGCGGCACTTGCAGGTCGAGGCACATCGCCGCGAGAATCCGTTTCACCAGGAGCGGCAGAAGCAGGAGCTCGACAAGCTGCGCGACAAGTATTACAAAAACTGGGCGCTTTCGAAGGACGCAAGCACGGGTAGGGAGATACTTATCCAGCAGGATATGGTTGATGTGGGGGACGAGGTCGTGAAGGAAGGAGCAGGAGGAGCCGTGATAACTGGAACTGGAAATGGAACTCGAAGTGGAGCAAGCAGGAGATCATGGAACAAGAGCCCGCGCAGGATGCTGCGGAGCAGCGGCATCTTTCTACCGCCCGACCTGGACCGAGAACGGCTACAAAACCGGCTGGACGCCTGCGAAACCGAAAACCAGCAGGACCGGCTGATCAAACTGCTCACGAACTCGACTAAAGAGGAAGTCTTCCGCGCGGCCATGCGGGGCCTGAGTTGTGCCCCCAGAAGTAGTTCTCCGCGAGGACGACCAGGGCCGCGATCGGAATCGGAGGTCGTACACGACCACGAAGGCCTCCGCTCGTCGCTTTCCCTTTTGGCCTCGCCTTTGAAGCGCGAGATTCTGCAGTCGCGGTCGTTGTCCCCCGAGCGGAAGCGGGACGCGCTGCGGGCGAGCCTAGGGAAGCACATCGCGGAAAACCAGGGCACGGCCGCGCTGCTGCAGAGCCACGACGTTCTGAAGATGCTGTACGGCGAGTCCATGGAGGCCGCGGAATTCCTGGACGCAATGCTGAAGGAAGACAAGAAAAGACAGGCGGAACAGGAGCTGGTGAAGAAAGAGGATCCGCCCTTGTTGGAGAAGGTGGACCACAATGTTGAGAGCTTTGGAAACCACATTGAAGATCCGCTGACGCGAACCAGCGTTTTCGAGCTGTATCCTACGGAAGAGGCCGTGGGCGGCGAAGGTGGAAGGGAGATGAATAAAGCAGAAGCCGCAGCCTTAGAGGGTGGTAAGGAGCAGGCCCGAAGCTCGTCAAGCAACCGAAATCCTGCCTCGAGAAGTGCCAGAGCGGCAACCGACAAGAACACGGCCAGCAGTTTGCGAGCGCCAAAATCGTACGGAACCACAGCAGCCAGTTCGAAACGGGACGTCGCGATGAAAAACGAGAAAAAGACAGGAACCAATAATAGAGGACCATCGACAAAATTGAAGAATCAAATGGTCAACGCACTAAAGCTACTCGAAGATACTGCGAGTCTACTCACGTCAGGAGACGGAACTGATGACGTGAGGCAGACTCTGGGATGAATCGAAAGTATAGTAATTTTCGACCACGACGAACAAAGCTGCACAAAGAGCAGTTGAATCTGAGAATGAGATTGAAATGCTCGCCACTCGACTACATATAAAAACGCTCACAGTCACAGTCCATCGCACCCCGCAAGTTGGGTACATCAATCAATCAAGATGTCGATGTGGTCGCGTGTGAAGATGTTGTCTTCGGCTGCTGCTCGCTCGTTGTAGGAGGTTTCACTAAAGGTCAATCTTCTCTACTGTCAGATGAAGTAAACTGCGTACGAAAACGGGTCGCTGCGTCCGTCTCCGTTGGTCATTTGTTTGCGCATCGGCGCCATCCATGAACACGGTCCATTTGTTTCAGTGTTTCCGTCCCTCCGTGCCAGCGCTTTCGTTTTAAAAAGAACGTACTACTACCTAGAACACGAAAACAAAAAGACAGTCCTTGACGATGAAGTGATTCCATCGTTAGTACAAGGTAGTGCGTCCGTATGGTGCGCATGATAAAAATTTTTTTTTGGCGGGACCGGGGAACTACCGCCGCCCATTCACATAAGCCAATGCCTTGTACGTAGTATTGCAAGTGTACCTCGTCACCATCACCTTCAGGTGCTTGATCGATGGTCGTTGTTCCCCCTGCTATTCATTGATTGCATCTCGATCTCCGATTTGTAGTCCCACATCTTGCCTACAAACATACAGATACTAGTACTATAGTACTTCTACACGACATTATAAATTTTTTTTATCATGAGAGGCAGAGGACCCTGGCGAGGACCCCCCGTGGGGTCACTTTTTTGCTGGGGTGCCCAACTTCTTGTGCTAGAAGACGGTGTGATGTACCCTCGCGCGGCGAGCGCGGAACTACTCGGCGCGGGTGTTAATAGCAGAAGGCGGGATGATCATGATGCGATCGCGACGTGGTTCTCGGACTTTCCCCCGGAGGGCAAGAATCCTGTCGACCTTACCCCTGAGCAGAGGATTTTTCTGGACTTGAAGAAAAACCTGACCATGGCGGTTGATCATGCGGAAAAAAAAGCGATCGACAGCATGGCGAAGTGCAAGAAGCTAGCGATGGCGATGAAAAGTAAGGATAAGGACCACCGTGCGCAACTGTACCTGGTGTGTTTCAGCATAACCTCGATTTCCCACTACGACCGTCGGCCGGAGGATGCAATGAAGGATGCGGGTAGACTAGGAGGCCTTGGCCTCCACGAACTGCCTATGGCGCACGTCGACCGCGCGCCCGAGCCTCTCCCTGTCGACGCGTCGGCAGTTTTCTCTGATGGCTCGACGCCCACGACCGCGGCACCCATTCCAAGTCGTCCAACGCCTTTGCAGCCGACAACAAACGCGGAGTTGGGCAGCTCTTCGACGAGGACTTCATCTGCCCAGCAGCAGGGCCGTGGTGGTCCTAAACAAATACCTACCGTGGACGCCGATGCCGAAGGGGCTGGCTCGTCACGAAGGGGGCTGAGATCGGCAGCAGCGAAACGCGACCTGCTGGACGAGAAGCTGAAGCGGCGAGAGCGAGAGGCCCCCGCTGCTAGTAGGAAGAGCATCGCACAACAAGCAAATATGTCGAGACCAGATGGTAAGTGGCTAAGTGGATGGTAGGGGAAATCTTGGGGGGGGGGTTCTTATTATTGGGGGTGCCCTTTCTTGGTGGTCCTGAAAAAACAGAGGTCTGCAGTAGGAAGAAAGGCGGCTTTTTGCAGTCGGCAGGCCTGGCACTCCTGCAGCCTACAGCCGACAACCAATCGCAACCCTAGGCGGCCTCTTCTGCGCAGCTTTCAAGCCTCGTCATCACTACTGTAGTCAGTGGCTTTCCACGACCAGTTCCCTCTACAACTACCTCTCGGCGTCTCACTCCCCGGCGCCACCCCCTACCCCCCCATCGAATGGGGCATCTCTGACACCGCCCGCGACTTTCATCGACCCGGGCGGTTCAGAGCGCCTTGATCGGCACTCGCCATCGCTAGGGCAATCCGCCATCGCCAAGGGGAGGACCCATCACGAAGCAGTTACCAGTTACTAGTTGGCCACTTCCCATCTGGTCCGGTCATAGCCAACAGCGGGAGCAGCGAAAAGGCTGAAGGTGGCGATGGCAATACTGGAAAGATCAAGAAGAAGCAGAAGGAATCTTTGTGCTGCTCCGGCCCTTCTTTTCTACAAGAACACGGTGGCAGCTCAACAAACAGGTGGTCTTTATCTTCAAGCACGAGCAGCCGCTCGTCCTCATCTTCTTCTTCTCTGGGACAAAGTAGTGGCCCCTCGCAGGGGTTTTCTCTTCTAAAAAGAGGCCCTAGGACCATGATGTCGCGACAAGGAGAAGAAGAACAAGTAGATTCAGAAGATGGGGGGCGCGCTCCTGGCGACGACGCTTCGGCTGCCGCCAAGAACACAGGTCGTGGCCTTGTTGACTCTCGACGGCGCGTGAGCCTCTTGCACTTGCAGTCGCCCGCCCCTAACTCAGGAGCAGCAGGTCAGGAGACCAGTCTGCGGGCCAGCCATCAAGGAGGTCTCCGTCTCCGAAATGAGCTGACTCGCCAGAAGATGCAGCGGGCGCCGGTTCCGGAGCCTCCGCAGCGGCCGCTCGATATAGTTAGACCGGATATTTTGAGTGAGTCTGACGCGAGTAAGCCGGGCCCGGGGCGGCCGGAGGGCTCTTCTGCTTCTGGTTCTGGCCGCCCAGCACCGGTACTATCGGTGCCCGCGGGCCGGTCGGTTGATGATGTTGATGTGCCGCCTGTCATCTCACCTGGGGGCGCCCGAACCTGGCACGACGCGGAGCCGCGCTCGACGCGGGCGGCGCTGGTTCAGCATCTATCGTCGAGATTTGCAAACGTGGTGCACGAAACGAGAACGCAGTACGCTTATTGGGGCTCCGCCGTGAGGTTCGCGAGGCACAAATTTTCAGGAAACGACGTGGGTACCGCGATCCGGGATGCGTTGGCAGCAGTTACCGCTTTGACCATGGAGATACTTCAACGAGAATTTTGGGGTGTTGCGCCGTATTCCGCGGATGGGCTCTTACTTGAATCTTTTGCCCCGCGGCTCCCCGGGCCGCGCCGCGCGGGGCAGCCGCAGCTACCCACCGGGCCGGGATTGGTGGACGTCGCCCGCACACTCGTGTCCGAAGCCTCCTCAAGTCTTGTGTTTGAAAAGGAACGGAATCGCTTCGCTCGTCAACTCGACTCCGTTTCGCTAATCCAGGAGAAGCTTCATCGCCTCCGCGATCAAGCCGTATGGAGGATCGAGTACGAGGTTGCGGGGAGGACTGGTGGTGGATGGCAGCCGCCGGAGGAGAAGCAGCGGGAACTTGATATGCCGGTCATAGACGAAAACTGGGGCAAAATCCGTTCTCCGCGGGCGCTGGAGAGAATGGTGGCGACCAATTTCGGAGCCCCTCACTTCTCCGTCTTTTTGGAATGGTGGCGACCAAATTCGGCACCGTCTTTTTGGAAAGAGTTTTTGTCTCTGGCACTGAAGGCCGCGCAAAGTAGAGAGGGGTTGCGCAGCGTGCTTGGACGAGAAGTGGTCGACCTCACCCTCGGCGGGACGCTTTCAAAAAAAGACCTCGGAAAAATGCTGCGTGGAGATTCACCGAGGCGAGTCTTCTTGAAAGCATTTTTGCTGGAGCTAATTCTACAAGTCGGCAGGTGCAAGGTTTTTTCCGGGCTGAGTTGGGCGGAACTCACTGGGAAGGGGAACGTGGAACGGTGGAAGAAAACCCTTCTAGCGCAATGGCGCAAGGAGCCCTGGACACCGGACCAGGCCTTGCCTCCCTACGGCCTCGCACGGCTCGGCAAGGAGGGGGTGAAATCCTTTGTGGAGCGGAACCTGCCGAAGGACACCCCGGAGGACGCAAAGAAGGTGATTCTTTGGCATGCGATGCACGTCGGGGACAAGGGGCTTGATTTCGTGCAGCGCAACGACGACGCGTATAATAAATCGAAGTGGATGAAGGTGAACTTCCCCTTCTCTCCACCAGCAGGTCGACCCCCACATCCCCCCGCCCTCACATGGCGAGATGATCCGGTTCCTGAAACGTCCCCCCTCTTCTACCTGAAAATGTTTCTTCCCGCGGCGGCCGACGCTGGGGGTGAGTGGGCCAAAGCTCCTGTCGGGGCGGCGGCGGACGGGGCGTTGGACTCCTCCGACGACACCGACGCTTCCGCCGAAGGTCCGGAGGAGACGAGGCTGCGCTCCCGATAATTGGCCCTGGTGTGGTTCTTGTCATCTAACAGTGGCCAACCACAAGATGCGAGATCTGAGGCACAGAAGCAAAGGCACAATCGATGAAAGAGCAGGTGCAGGAGGTGCCCTCATTAATAAAAGAGCAAAATGTTCTCTGGCAGTGGCAAGAGCAGAAACCGAACGACGCAAGAGCAAAAGCAAAAACTGCGCCGTGGTCGATCCAATGTATGATGACAGACTCCATACCCAAGGAGCGGGTCTTTGCGCCGAGGTGGCTGGGCACCGCGATTCGCCCCACACCAAGGATTTTTTCCATTTTCTATTTCCTTGACGGCACACTGTCCGGCGTGGCAGCGGCATGCGTTCGAGTTCGACTGCAAGAGTGAGGATATGGTGCCTCCGTCTTAATAAAAACTACTTGCTTTTTCTTTTGTGCTTGTGATGTGTCGAGCGGAGCGATTACTTATGTCAGAAATTCAAATTGCGATCGACTCAAAAAAAAATATGAATGTGTTGAGCTAGAGCTTCGCCTTCGGCGGCACAGGGACGGCGACGGAAGGGAGTGCCGCCTTTACAGTATGGAAAAAAAGAGAGGCGCAAGGTCGCAGGAGCGGTTAACAAACGGAGGGCACATCAAAGACAAGGAGAGTGCAAAATCAGGGGCAGCTGCCGGGTGGTCGTTTCTAGCCGGAACTTCTGGCGGTGGCGAGATGGGTGGGTTTCGATCTTGTATCAGTATCGGGGATACACATACAGTTAGTACAGACGCCGGCTCCAGGCTGTAGCCAACAAATAGAATATGCAAGTGCAACCAGCAATAGATCCATCAACACAAGGCCGGCGCTTTGCAGCGGATGAGATGAGAGCGAGGCCAACGACTCCGGCCTCCCGGACATCACAGACGGCAGCACCCTGATTGTGGCACCAGGTGGAGTCGAGGCTCAGCTTCCCGGCTGGATGTGGATGCTCATCTAGTACTAGCACGTTCTGAAAGCCGCGGGAGCGGCCGAAGCCCCCGTCGGCCCGCGGCTAGTACCATTCACCGTCACCACGAACAACATGCAGACCTACGTCGTTGGCTTCAATATTTTCGATGCGCGCGCGCTGGTGACCCCGGATGGGCAGCCGTGCGATCCCTTCGTCTTGGTGGAGTGCTGCGACAACGAGTACCAGACGGAAACTAAAATCGGCAAACAATCCATCGTCACGTACAACGAGAACTTCATTTGGAGCAGCATCGAGCTTTACCCCCAGCAGTTCAAGGCTGCCTGCATCACGTTTTCCATCTTCAGCCGGAATTTTTTCACGCGCAACGATCTCATCGGACGCGCGAGCTTGCAGCTGGACAACGTTCGCAACCGGAGGAACCACGTGTACGCGAAGAAATGGGTCACCGTGACGAAGGACAACGAGCCGTCGGCGAGCGGCGCTTTGTGCCTGACTGTGTTTTGTCTGGCCCCGGGCGATGTGGCGCCCTCCGTGGACCAGCAGGAGGGTAACGACGGGGGCGACGAGGAGGGGGCGGCTGGCGGCGACGAGGGCGAGTACGAAGACCTCTCCAAGGCGGTTCTGGGCGGCTCCATCGACCAGTCGGGCGGCAAGCCGCACCACATGCTGGTGACCATCCACCGCGTGGAGGACCTCGCGGCCGGGTCGTGCCCCTTCGTCACCGCTGAGTTCGCGGGCTCGCTAGTGACAACCTCCGTCGCGAAGAACGTGACGCAGCACACCTTCAATGAGTGCCTCTCGATCCCGGTGATGACGCCGCTGTTCGAGGACATCCTACTGATAAAATACGGTCGGACCAGGAGCGATGGTAACAAAGTAGGTAACGATGAACTGGCATTTACTAAAAGTAGTGTTTCTTTGTGTTGAGAGGTCCTCGTTGAAATGGGGAACCCCTTTGTTCTTTGGTGGCGAGAAGTGCCGATTGAGGCCAAGGCGCTCGGAACCGACCGGCGCAAAATGCCCCAGAGATGATAGCAGGGACTAGAGACCGGTCGTGGGCTCTAGAGCCATGGGGGAGTAGAGGGAGCACGTCCAGGTCATGGCAAGCCAGTCGTGGCTAGAGTGGTGATAGAGCCGGAAAATAGGGCAAAAGAGGGCGCAGGGAGGGACAGGGAGTGGCGCTTTCGTCCTGGGGTCAGCTGCAGGGTGCAACTGTGCCAGGCTTAACCGCAGAAAGCCGCCTGCTGCTCCCTCTTCTTTTTAGGACCACCGAATGGGATTCCGAAGAGCCCCCCCAAAAAAAAATTCACGAGTATAGAATTAGAAAGATACCACTTCTTTGCACACTTGCACTTGTTTCACCAGAACCAGCTGGTCCCGCCATATAAAGCTGTGGAACTACGTATCCTTCGGCGCGGACGACCTCTTTGCGCAGGGGATGCTATCCTTCTCGGAGCTGCGGAACAGAAGCCTGCTCCCGCGCTGGTTCAACTTCTACGGATACAACCCAGAGGAAATCCAAGACGGTATCTGTACATCTTCTATCTTTCTAGATAGGAGCAGTTTTTTGTTTTTTTTCATGATTCTCGATCTCGGTTGTGTACTTAATCCATCGGTTCGCTCCTTTATCGGTGTACAACCCACGATCGGCAGCCGACGTGAAACAGATCGCGGAGGAGGGCGAGGAGGTGGAGGCGAATTGGTACAAGGGGAAGCTGCTGATTTCGGCCCGCGTCGAGAAGCTGGACTCCATCGAGGATTTGAATTCCGCCGGCGTGACCATGGCGCAGCGCTTCGAGGAGCCCGCCTCCACGTCGCTTTGCGTGCTCGCGGACATCTACATGGTCGCCGGCGCGGTGGGCCGCGAGTGCCAGGTAGAGATCACGCTGGCCACGCAGAGCTCCGAAACCGACTGGGTGATGGCTGTGCACGGCGGGGGCGGCGACGACCCCGCGGGCGGCGCGACCAACAGTGGGCCATCAGCTTCCTCGTCCTCGTCGCGGCTGTCGAGCAGCACCCCGGTCGTGGAACAGGACTTCGAGGTCCCAACCACGTTTCAGTACACACAGAAGCAGGGGCGTCCCCAGGTGATCCAGGCGTTGATGCCAGAAGACCCGATCTCGCAACCCGACTGCCTGATCAACGTGTACACGCGCGGCGTAATGAGCGGCCGCACACGGCTCGGCTACGCAAAGATTCCGCTTTCGTCCCTGCAGAACTACGACCCGGGGAACCCGCGGATCCCCTTCTTCATCCCGCTGAAGCCGATGCCGTGGAACGGAGTGCAAAAACTACCCGTCAGCCTGCTGATGACGCTGGAAAAAACCAGCGACGAAGCAGCCACTAACAACCGACACAACCGAAAAATCGTGAAAAACATGCAGTACGTGCTAAGGATCTACCTCTTCGGAGCGAGACACTTAGACCTGGAGAAACGAAAGGTAGCTGCTGCGAGGCAATAATTGATGTATATTATAAGTATAGTTGTTTTATTCGATAACGGTATTCAAATTTAACCCGAGCGACCATCAACATGCCAATGTTGCCTACGTGCGGCTTCCGTCGACGAGAACTTCATACGCGAGGAGAAGGCAATACCTAGACCTACTATTTTTCTACTTCAGGGCGACCCGGCGCTTTTCGTCCGTGCGACGTGTGCGGGCGCTTCGACGGAGACGGGGCAGATCCAGGGCGATTTGCGGCCGCAGTGGATGCGGTGCATGGAGCTCCACATCACGCTGATGACGGACCACCCCAAGCGCCCCCCAACCATGGAACCCATCACCATCTCGCTCTGCAACTACGAAGGCTTCCTCTCGCAGCCCGTCATCGGGAAAGCCATCTGCAAATACACCTACATGAGGCAGAAAGACGTATATTACCGAAGCGATTCCCTTGTTGGCCGTATGCTTTTCCCCGGAGGGGAAGGAACGACTACTTGTTGCTTTATTGTTTCCAGCTTCGACGTTTTTGCAAAGTAGAGGTATAATTAATGAGATTTCACGCTGCAGCGGGAGCAGGAAGACCGGTTACTCACAGGCACACTCAGACCTCGGCTAAGTCTATACACAAGGAATGCTTTGCGTTTGCATTGAAGAAACACCAGGACATGTTAAGCCAGCGCACCGCCTTCACCTTCACAGATTCTCGACGAGTGGGAGCCTTACACGCTTGCCCCGCAGTGGGTGAAGCTTTATGGTGGTCAGTACAACAGCAAGCCTACTGGCGAGGTTTGTGTTGCCTTCGAGCTTCTCCGCAAGAAGGACGTTGCTGAGCTTCCTCCTTCCCGCATGTGGCCTAAGGAGGACCTTCTTTACCAGCGCAACGTGGATTTTTGCCGGCTCCGCAAGGCGACGCTCCACGTTTCCGTCCTTGGGCTGCGCGACATGAAGCCGCTGCCTGTGTTTGGCGGGCTGTCTTCCGCGCCCGTGCACATGCCGGTGGTGGAGATCAAGGTGCGGCAGTTGCTGCAAAACCCAAAAGTAAACCCAAAATCGGGGAAGGCGATCCACGAGTTCTGGACCTGCCACTGCCGCTATGTGGAGCTAAAGCCGAAGGGGGACGCGAACGTGCCGATGGACCGCAACAAGAAGTGGGAGAGTGGGAAGGGGATGAGCCACGAATTCTTCCAGTGCCGGCGGATGAACCTCCTGCTCCCAGAAGACCCCGTGTTCCAACCCTGGGTCATATGTCTGGGCCAACAACGGAAACCTATGTCCCTCAATTGTACTAGGTAGAGAGTGCCAGACCAAGAAATCGATTTGAACACGAACAGGACGCTTTCAGTATTTGTCGGGAGATTGAAATGTAGATCTAGTTACTCGTCTTTGTCGTAGACGTAGTGAGTCGTGCAGGCCTATGATGGAGATGGGGCGTCACTACGTTTCTGTGATCGATCGACTTTGTAGGCCCGCCGTCTGACCCCGTGGCTGCTTTTTTTCCACCGCGATTCAGGTCTCAGAAGATCTTCAAGATTCGTCGACCTAGGCCATGATCGACGCGGGGGTGGATTGATTCTTCGGCTCCTCCATTATAAAGCTCAAAGGAACTACAACTACTATCGCAGGGACATGATGGCGGTGGTTTCCGCTGCATAGGTCACGGTGAAGGTGGGCGACGGCCCGAACACTAATATTACTGACATTGCGGAGTGCCGCCTGAACCTGGGTCCGCTGCTGCCCTGGAACGCCGGCGCGGGGGAGAACGCGTACCGGCACCAGGAGGCCGCGGACGTCTTCACCGAGATGACGGAGGCGGAGCGCGCGTTCCACGTCACTGAGATGCGGAAGTCGGAGCTGGCGCTGCGGGGGAGGGCCGCCAGCAACAACATCATCGAGCCCCCAAAAAAGGCGGAGGAGGACGTGGACAGCAGCGGCGTGCACATCCTGATGCGTCGGAATAAAGACGTCGCAGAAAAATTCCCGCTGAAAACCGCGAGCCTAAACATGAAACTGGGGCACGGGCACGGCCGCCCGGGGGAGCGGGACTTCGCGAACTACGGAGGAAACAACGCGACGCTGCAGGGCGGCGGCGGAGCGGGAGTTGCAGATGATGTCGTGGGGAGTGGGAGAGGCAAGAAAGCTGCGCCAGGCGCGTTGAAGGTGGAGGACATCGTGGGCGGCGAAAAGCACGAGGAAGACAAGTCGATGCGGGACAAGAGCGACATTTTCTTGCGCGCGACGGGGGAGGTGATCCGCGGTGGCGGCGGCGCCGGGGGCACGCGCGGCGACGTGGAGGGGAGACTGGAAGACTCGCAGACGAGCCCGTTCGTGAACGACTTTTTCTTCAAGAGCCTCCCGCTCACGAGAAATCGGGACGTGGTGACCAGCACCGACATGGAGCCGAGCTACGACCCCGGAATTTTCGGCTTCATCAAGTGCGCGATAAAGCTAACCGAGGGCCACTTGGACGAGGTTCTCGGGGAAAACTTTCACTTTCCGGCAGGTAGCGCGCAGTCGTCTTCGTCTTCGTCCTCTTCGGGAGGTGCTGCCCCCCGAGCGGGAGGGTACAGCGGAGACGACACAAGCACGCAGGGCCCATCTTCAAGTTCCAGCGCGTCGTCGGGCGCGGAGGACAGCGGGGGCAGGGGCGTCGTGGCAGTCGCCGGTGGAGCCGCGGCGGGAAAGAATCCACAGGAAGGGGGGGCGGGGGAAGGCGATACCAGTCCGGTGTCGCCGGGCGGAAAACACATCGATCCGGTGAGTGGGCGAAAACAAAGTGCAGGAATATCCCCCGTACTAGACGCGTTCGCATGGGACGAAGAATTGATGCGGGAAAGGTACAATTGAAAACATCGCTAGCCGCGCTTCGACGCTCGTCCGAGACCGAGTCCAATGACACTTTGCAAGTGGGCTGCTAGTCCTAGGTTCATCACCACTTTTTGAGTGTACGTGTAGGGGCCTGTCCCGGAGGGATTTTGTGATGTCATTCACCACGAAGAGTAGTTTCGCTTTGCACATGAAGATAGCAATTCATCGCTCATCTCCACCACCAGGTACAAGTCTCCCGAGCGCGTTCCGAACCGCGTTCGCGCGCGCCTTTACTTCGTGAAGGGCATTTGCATTTACGGGAAGTCTTCCGGGTTTGCCAACCCGTACCTGGAGTTCACCCTCGGCAAGTCTGTTTTTGTCTCCATGCGCAACATGTTTTGCCCCAACACCAACACCCCTACGTTCTACCGGCTCGAGGAGCGCGACATTCGCATGCCCGAGGATTCCCAGCTCGAGCTCGTTCTGAAGGACCACTCCGACGACGCCACCATCGGCTCCACCACGCTCGACCTCGAGGACCGGTGGCACAGCGACAAGTGGCGGTCCCTCGAGACCGTGCCCTCGGAGAACCGGGGGTTGTGGACCTCTACCTCCCCTGGGATGTGCCGCGGCTCGGTGAACTGCTGGATCGAACTCTTGGACTCGGTGAAGTCCTCCGAGCAGAAGGCGTCCACCCTGCGGGCCCCCCCCGCGCAGGAGATCGAGCTGCGCGTGGTGATCTGGGACACGAAGGGCGTGCGCATCGTGGACGACGACCACACGGACGTGACCTTGTCGGTGAACCTAGACTGCGCGGAATACTTCGGCGAGTACCCAAACATACAGGACACAGACGTGCACTTCGGCAGCAAGACTAAGGGGCGGGGGAGAGACAAATGAGTTAGATTGACTGGTGCTGCTGGGGTGCTGGTAATAATGGCCGGGGGGTTCTTGGCGTCTTGTATTTTGTAGGGCGAAAGAACTGTAGGAAAGCAGCGGCGAGGCGCTTCGCTTTAAGGGTTCAAGGGTTCTCGCAGCCTACGATCAATCCGGCAAATGCAGCGATTTGGGTGCTGGATATTGCTGTCGCTTGTTCTCCGATATCTCACTTCGTATAACAAGTTTCAATTTGACTCTCTCTCGTCGTCTGTAACAAGACTGGCGACGCCGTGTTCAACTGGCGCGTGGTGTATCCGCACATCCGCATGCCGGCGAAGTCGTGCACGCTGCAGATTTCGGTGTTCGACTACAACATGATGAGCGGCAACGTTTTTATCGCGGACGTGAATTTGGATTTGAAGAAGTACCTCGAGAAGGTTATGGCAAGACCAGCTGGTAAGTGAGTAAAGTAGTAAGTGATTTTTTGGGGGGGCTCTTTTGGGTGCCCTTTCTTGGTGTTCCTGAAAAGAGGTCTGCAGTAGGAG
>RXOD01004186.1:0-26554 GCA_005223375.1 Amoebophrya sp. AT5.2
CTGCATGCCCGGACCACCGCCGGCGCACATCTGCAGCCGCTTGGTGGTCCGGGCATGCAGCCATCGATCCGATCCGTTCCATATTACCTAGCTATATTTGTCGAGCCATCTTGTTTCATTATCAACATGCAATCGACCAAAAAGTAACTGGCTATGAAAAGACATTGATTCCTCGTCCAAAAGACAGATAAACTCAATTGCAGGTATTAATCGCCGCAGGTATGTTGAGGAGATGTCAAACCCGTCCAACGGACCACTGCGGGAGAACTACGCGTAACGAGGCAGAAATCTGATTTCGTCGCGTTGCTTCGGTGGCGGAAGATGTCAGACATATTACTTGCCCTGGTGTACCATAGACTTTCGAAGAAAGACCTTGGTGTATCATGTGCTGGGAGGGGCTGTCCGTTTGAATGGCCCAGAAAAGAGAACAAATGACGCGCAACGCGGCGCCGCGTGAAGTTCTACACTGCATGTTGCTTAAGCGCCGCCCCTGGTGCCAGCTCGTTGTCATTGATGCTGCTGATCGATGTTTCTCGCCGGCGAACCGGCTGCATAGCCGACGTAGAGAGATTCTTCTGGGTAGCGAGAGAGGTAGAGAAGGGCTACTTAGTCTACTTTCCTATCGAGTTTCTTCGCAGCGTCGCAGTCCGCGTATCCGAACATCTCTTGCAGCGTCTCATCTCTTGCTTCTTCTTCATGCAAAAGCTGGATATGGTCGACGCGCCTTCTCCTTCTCCGCCTTCTCGCTGATTTTATTTCTCCGCGTCTGACACTTAACATCGGACTGCCGCTCATCCGAAACGCCCGGGGACCACATCAGCCAGCATGGAGAACGCAAACGACGATGTGCCGACAAGAAAGCTGGGTACTGTACGTGTACTCTTTTCGCTCTTTTCTACAACAGATGCGCTACGTTCACGTTCTCGTAGCCTGAGTCAGCGCACCCTGCCTATCGCTATCCCCCCCCCTTCCAGGCGCCCTCCAGGAGCGGTTCCAGAGTTTCGAGAGGACCATGGAGGAGGAGACGCGGCGGCGCCGTGAGGCTGAGGACAGCAAGCTTGGCGTGATGCGCGACACCATGGGCAAACTGGAAAAAACGCTCAACAGCGAAATCAAGCGGAGAGTGGAGGCAAACAAGGTACCTCCTCGAGTTTGCCTTTCTCCTATCCCTGACGTCTTGCTCCGATCTAAACATTTCCCCCATCGATCGCAGGCTCTGCAGTCCATGTTTGAGTCCCAGATCGCGACGGTGCAGGACAAGTTGGAAGCGGTTTTTGTGGAGAAGCTAAACCACCTGCAGCTCGCTGCGGACGAGCTCTCGGACCGCATGGCTCTGTTATCCAGAGGAAAGAGGAAATTGGATAATTGGTAGTGCCTCTTCGACTCTCACATCAGTTCTCCCCCCGCCATCTCGAGGCGCCCTCTCGATAGCTATCGAGATGAATTGAAAACAGGGGGGCAGAACCTATGTCGATGCGATGTCGAGATGCTGCACGAGGTAGCTCGCGTTGACAACCTTCGATTATTATAATTTCCTTTCGTCTCCGATCTGAATCAGAGACGGAGCAGCGAGAGTGAATGCGGAGACGGCATTCAAAGTTGTCTTGTCAGACGAAAGACAAGACTCAGTGATCTATCGCAACGGATCGATGATCAAATACGAGACGAAAGACAAGACAGATTGGATCGGAATTCACTGAAACAAGCCAGAAACACAAACCACAGGGGGAACGGGAAATCGAAAAATTGAACGGGAAATAAATCGAAATGGGGTAAGTCTAAGTTGTATTCATCTTTTCCTTTTGCATCGCTCTCTAACTCTGGTGGAGAAGGACTTTGCGGCGGAACGGGACAAGTATATCCGGGACTTGGAGGAGAAGAACGCCGTGGTGGCCAAGGACGTCAACTTTCTGCAGGACGCCTTCGACAACGAAAAGATGAAGCGACAAGAGAGGGACGCTGCGCTCCAGAAAAGGTATTTATTATAATCTGTACTATAGTGTTCTTTTTAGAAGTTGTTCTTGAAGCAGAGTGATCAATCTTCAGGTGCTAATCGATACATGAATGGAATCGTCTAAGTAGCAATGAATCGAATCCTCTACCATACAACGCCCCGCTCAGGATAAGCGAGCACGAGTACAAGACAGAGGGTCGGTTTGAGCAGGAACGGAAGGCCCGCGAGCAGAAGTACCAAGCCTTAAGAGAAGAGCTCGCGCAGGCGAAGCAGGTGCGCGTGAAGGGCGACGAGAAGTTCCAGACCTTCATTCCTATGAAACGAGACCAGCTGGTATAGCTAGTCAACTAAGTACTTGTAACCGTAAGTACTAGTTCTAGAAGTCAACTGCTAGGTACTACCAAGCTACTACAAGTGACGAGAATGCTGCTAGACCTGGAAAGCAGGCCGAAACCAAAAGAGGGCGCCTAGCCGAGTGGTGATGTATTGTTAGCTGTAGGGAAGTGCCAGTGATCTCCCGACTGCGCAAAGCCGCTTTTCCTCCTACTGCCGATTTCTTCGTGCTAAGAAATCGATCGGAATTAGACTTAGAGCCGATCGACGACCCCAGTTTCCCTTTCAATGGAAACATTTACCAGCAGGCCTATTTGTTATAATTGTGGAGGAGGTGGCGAGTTTGAAGAACGGGCTGGTGCTGGAGAGCGAGTCACGCGAGCAAGCAGACGACGACATCGTGCAAGCACTGAACCACTACACAAAAGCGTTACAGGACGCACTGCGCATCGTGAATCAACCGTAGAAGAAGGAATCCGCTGGTTCCGGTCTCGGTCTCGCTGCCCGACCACGACCAGATATCTATAGTACTAAAATAGGACCGCGGCACCTTGTTGATGAATGAAATAAAGCGGGGGCACATTAGGGTAAGTACTTCATCTAGGCTCCTGTGGTGCCGGAAGTGGAACACGAAGCTACAGGCTATGAGACTGATTCTGCAGTTTACTTCTACCTGTGATCGCCTGACTTCTGCCGTTATTTTAGGGTTCTTTTTGTGGTTCTATGATGAAGCGAGGGCCAAATGCTAAATCAATGATGAAGCAAGCTGCAAGCGGGTTCCGCCTCCTGGTGCAGAGCTAGCGCGGCATCAATTTGCGCAATTTTCGATTTCGTGTGGAAGAAACTGAAATAAAAGACGACAAAGTGCTCGGATCATAGTGTCATATGAGCCATAGTGGAAAAATGCGCTAGTATCAATGAATCTGGAGAAAAGCACCAGAAGTTGCACAAAATGGCGCAAAAAGTGAGAAGGAAATTCGTTTGCGCACGAGACCGCTTTGTCATCGGTGCCTTTTGGATACCAGGAGGTGCGCGGCCGCCGGCACTATCACGTGGCTTGGGGATGTGCGATGTTTGTCGGCGGCAGTGTGTGTGATCAAGATCATCATTGATTCTCCTGCGATGCCCGCTTTCCTCTACGTCTACTTCTTTCAGTTGCCTGCTGTGAGAAATTTGATGACCAGTGCTGCATTGAGAAATTTGTCCGGATCAGAAGTCATGCATGGCGTTCGAAGATTGATCTTGTCCCACCGCACCTGGAAGATCGTCGTGGATCTGATTGGCACCGATCTCAGAATTATGCCCATAGATCAAAAAGTAAGTACCAAATCCACCGATGAAGATATATTTATAAGTACTCCACCGATGAAGGTAAGATAAGTAAGTATGTTCCCGCAGGAGCTCCAGGGGATAGATACAATTGATTTTCGGAGCGAGATCGAGACAGTCGTTTACTTTAGACTTAGAAGCAAACTTGGTGCTCGTAGTTCGGCAGCGTCAGAATGGTAACCGCGAAGCAAATGCGGCAGAAAGCCGCAGCGCTCAAGCAACTTCTCCTTGCAGACCGCAAGCGCGACGCGGAGCGTCAAAAAACCGAGCAGGAGAACAAGAAGAAGAAACCCGCACAGGAAGTGGCCGTTGCTGGAAAAAGAGCAGCGTCCACCGAGATGAACGAAGGGCAAAGTTTCTTTCCCAGCTCAGGCGAACGGAACCATCGGACAGGAGAGCCCTCGTGTCACGCCGAGGAAGAAGAAGAGGAAGCGTCCGTGGCTGCGGAGCCCTCGTGTAGCGCGGAGGGGGTTGACGGGCTGACGGGGGATGACGGCATCAAATTGAAATCAAAGGCCGAACAAGCTGGTGAGAGCGACAGTACGCTCGAGGAAGATGAGGAAGAGGAACAAGAGGACGGCTCTTTGTCCTTTGAGGGAGAAGACTCCCACGAGACCCTGCTTGACTCTGTTGCCGCGATCATGCGCCAGGGCAGCCCTTCTTCAAAGCAGTTTTTCGATGGCCGCGACGAGGAAGACTCGGGAGATGATGAGGAACAAAGTCAAAGCAGTAACGCTGGTTGCACCGAGGAGGAGGACGCTTGCTGGGCGCGGAACTTCAACTGGGGGCGGCCCGACGCGTATGGAGTGCTGCGTAGCAACCTGGCGGTGGGAGAGGACGAACACGAACAGCAGGGGGTGGAACCCGAGGGGCTGGGGGAAACATCGAAATCCCCCATACTTTTGATCGCGAGCGACTTCGTGATCGCGACGGGGGCGCAGTTCAAGGTGAAACTGAGCTCCGTGGGGCAACTACAAGAACCCACACCGGGCGGGACGAACACTCCCCCAGCCGTCCTCGCGGAGTGCTTCGGTGCGGACTTGCAGGGAGACGAGTGGTACAATTTTTCCTGTCCCGGTCCCGACTTTTCCCCGCTGGAAATCCGCATTCTGGCTCCGTGTTATCTCTCGGTGCGCGAGGACCATAATTTCCGCCGCGCGGAGCTGCGCCTGTACCGCCGAAAAGAAATCATCGCCCTCGAGCCGGAGCACCTCCATCCATTCCCCCCCTGGTCGGCCACCTCCAAATCTCCGAGTCAACTACTCTCGCGGCAACGCCGGCGGCACCTCCTCGGGAACAGAGTCCTCGCCTCCGTTTGCAGAAGCCCCCTAAGTAGCCCCCAGGAGGACTCCTGTCCACCGCCCATGAGGGTCCCCGCGGAGTGGCTGAGTTTGTTTGAAGCCGCGAAAAACAAAAGCAAGCGCTGCATCACTGTGCTCGGTGGCAAGGCCGCCGGAAAGTCAGCACTGTTGCGGTACCTTGCGAACAGATTTTTGTCGGCGGAGGCGGAGGAGGGGGCAGGTCCTCGTCGGGATGTGTACTGGTTGGACGCCGACGTCGGTCAGCCCGAGCTGACGCCCCCCGGTTTCGTGTCGCTGAGCAAAATCAACGCTCCGTTATTGTACTCCGACGCCAGTGTGAGCTCCCTGGCAATGTTTGCGAGCGGGACCACTCGTCCGGGAGCTGCTCATGGGAGGCAGGTGGGCAGCTTTGTGCACCGCCGCTTCCTGGGGCAGACCACCGCCGAGGCAGACCCCGAGAAGTACCTGGAGACGCTGCAGAGCCTGTACTACGCGTACGTGCAGTGCAGTGCTGCTGATCAATCTGCCGGTAGTGCGGTGCTGCTGATCAATCTGCCGGGCTGGATCACGGGTCTTGGGTTCCACCTGGCCCAGGAGATTGTGACAATGTGTGAAGCGGATTTTCTCATCCGCGTGAACGTGGACGCGGAGCGGCTTTTGCTTTTAGCAAACGAGCCGAGCCCCTTCGCGGGCTGCTTCCTCAGGCGAAGGGGGCCCAGATCTGAGTTGAATAACACCAACCTCGGTTGTTCATCGCAGGGGGCAAGTACTAGTAGATGCCGTCGTGGTGGGCTCGCTCTCCTGGGGCAAGATGCGGTCGACGTGGCTAAGTTCGAGGCGTTGATGATGCTGGAGGGGGTGCAACTGCAGCAACCGGCGCGGGCTGCGATCCTGCCGAAGGAGCTGCGGTGGCTGCGATTCGCGCTCGCGTTTGGCGGTCGAAGGGTGCTCGAAGATGACTTCTTCCCACACTGGCCGCTGCGCATCCCCATCGCTTGCCTGCAGCTCGAGCTGGAGCTCGTGGGGGGGATATTGGACACAAAGGGGGCCGCGGAGCAAGACGGGGGGCGCAGGAAACCCGCCCTGCCCGCGAACCTGCTGGGCAGCTTGGTCGGGTTCCGGTTTGGCGCGCCGGTGCAGGAGGACAACGACAACGACGTCAAAGACAATTTAGTCTTTGGGGGCGAACAACAACAATCCGTGGAGTTTCTCGGCTTCGTGCACAGCCTCGACGAGCGGACGGAGGAGCTAGTGCTGTTCGTGGAGGGTTTCGCGGCGGCATTCCTGCAACAGGGGGACCGACTGCGGCTGCTCACCACGCAGATGGACTGCTTGCACATGATCACGCCGCCGAGCGCCGCGGGGTACCAGTGGAATCCAGCGGTGACCACGGGCGGGTGTTGTGGTGGTGTCGCGCATAAGCAGGGCCCATTTCTGCACGCCCACGTGCTGGAAGGCGTAGAAACGGGCACGCGGGTGCGCTCCTCGCGGTCGGACCTCAAGCGAGCGCGGCTGCAATGAGCGAGCCGCAGAGGTCTCTGGGAAACAGCGGCGCAACAGATTATCAGGACCTATTTAGAACGCGATTGGAAATTGGAAGGAGGAGGGCAACAAAATGAGCAATATCGGACAGAGTGATGTTAAGTATCGATTGCTTTGCTTTTCAAAAAACCAGCCGCGGAATCTCGTGTCGGGGCCGGGCGTGCACACTCCACCGGGTGGTACTGACGAGTTCTTCTGCCTCCAAGCTTGGCGTTAGCCTTAGGGGGGTGAGAGATTTTTTGTGTCATGTCCGCAGCCGCGGCATCCGAGGACCTGCGCCGGTTGATCCCCATTCAGTTTCCGAAAAGAACGTAAAAAGATGTGAGATCCTACCGTTTCGAAGAAGCGATTGTGCACTTCCTTGTAGTGATCAGCAACTTCATGTAGCATACCATGGCCGAGGACGCGTGCGTCTCAATGCCTTGCTCGCCTGCCGACCCTCGCGCTCCCCCTTCGCGCCAATCTTCGTACTGTGACGAAAGCGACGCCGGTTTTGTGACCGACCTGTACACCGGCACTTCGGAATTGCGGAGTGTCTGGGGGTGTGTCGGACAGGAGACAGCAGACGCGGTGTTCCTCAACTTGTACGACGTACAGCTCGGGTCGACCGGTTTGTTCGGCTTCGGCTTGCTAAACTCGGTCTTGGCTCGCTATTTCGCACCCGCACCAGCTGCAGCAGAAACCGCCACTTCGGCCGACGGAAAGATACCTCCAGCCGCCAGAGCACCAGCAGCCGCTGCTTCGTCGGAGGTAGCAAACGCGGAGGTGGTGGTGGTACCATCGGCCGAGGAGGCGCCCATCGGCGTCTACCACGTCGGCATCGAGCTGTTCGGGCAGGAGTGGCAGTTCGGCTATCGGAGTTCCGGGTGCGGGATTTTGTGCCTGAAGCCGCGCGTCAGCCGCCAGCATGTGTATGTGCGGTCGCTGTTGCTGGGACGGAGCCGGCTGGCGGACAAAAAACAGGTGGTCGCGCGGGTCCGCGAGGAGCTAGAGGCCGAATGGCTGGGAAGGGAATACGACACGCGCAAGAAGAACTGCGTGGACTTCGCGCGAGCGTTCTGTGGGGTGGTGGGCGTGGAGCACCGACTGGGGCCTTTATCGGAGTACGCACGCTGGTGGCCGTTCTCGGCGGCGATATCGTGAATAATTCATATATACGTCGGCTGCGATCAAGGTCGTATCCGTATGCGTATCCCATAGCCTAAGTCTCTTCGACAGTAGTGCCTGGCGCATCTTCTGCAAGAAGCCTAGATCATGCACAGCGCATCAAAAGCCGGACCCCAGGAGCGTCCACCTGGAGGCTGCGCCGCGCTCCCATGTTTTGTCCGCATATGGCACCGCGTGCCCGTAGATCGCCGCAACTACTAAACAGCTAGTGATTTGCCGCTCCGCGCTGCCATCGACACTAAGTCTAGATCATGAAATGAAAGACGTGAAAAGAGGTGCGGCGACGTGCCTGAATGAAGAACAACGAGGAGCATCTAGCTGGCCAGCTCATGCAGGTACGGAAGAAGAAGTGACACAAAAATGAACTTTGTTCGATTGAAGCAAGAGGCCCCCCGGTATGTCGCCTCTCGTCTGGAGGATCAATCTCAAGTTTCGTAGTGTTGTCCTTCTCTCGCTGACAGCCGATACTCATCTTGAACTTGAATGCTCGAAGAGAGGCGTGATTTTGTGTGTTCCCTATAGCTGACTGACAGACCTCCCGTTCTTCTTCTTCAAGACCTGCTTTCCTTGCCACCTGCAGGCACCAGACAATCGCAAAGCAATCGCAAACAAGGCATAGTACACACACTACATGTAGCAGTAGATACATATAGTGCGCAGATCGACAGATTCAGAAAGCCTGTTTGGTTTAACTCTATACCTAGCGGTCTTTTTTTTCAATTTCAACCAAGAAGCATCGCTTGAAGATGGGGAAGCACTCGAAAAAGACGAAGCTGACGAAGGGCGAGAAGCTCGCCAAACGCCAGGAGGAGATGATGCAGAAAGCCAAGGACCTGGCCGAGATGGAGGTTAAGCCTTCAAAAAACTCAATGCTAGCCCTAAGGCAGGCCCTTACGTGGACAGTGGTAGGGCTAAGGATTCCCGGAAAGGGGAGGGGGGGCTGGGATTGGTCAGATACCCCTCCAAAGGGGTTGCCTAGAGGGGTTTGCGACGGATCCAGTATCTATTGAGATTTAGATGGATAAATCAACCGATATTGGCGTCGTTCCACTCGCATGATTAGTACAGGCTGCGACCCGTCATATCCGTAGGCGTTTCGCTCTCTGGAAGTGTCAGCCCGTCGCCGTCTTGAGGGTCTCTTTCTGTAGGGTCGCCCACCTCAGTACTGCCAGCTAGTGTTCACCGTCGTACCCCCCGTCAAACCGGTATGGACGGACACGGAAGTGAGAGGGTCTGTGACGAAGCACCCTGCATGGAGTTTTTCGAACCTCTAAGGAGGGGCGGCTGCAAACCCTCGACACGCAGCTGCGCAAAATTACCTCCAGAATCACCCAATACGACACGTGCTTACTTGCTGGCATATTTATTTTCCACCTGACCTCGTCCCCCGATGGATCTGGATCATAAGTTTAAAGTAAGTTTAGTAAATCGTCACCGGCGCTACATCAACTTACTACATCAACAGCAAGAAGAGGGCCGCGGTGCTCCAGGGCATGATCCTGCAGGAGATGGAGGTGGAGCGACCGCCTCTTTACTTGCACTGCGGGCGGGCGTTTGTGTCTGTCGACTTCGACACGGCGGAGACCGATCTTGAGAGGACCATCAAGGAGGCGGAGACTAACCTTCCGCAGCTGAACGCCGTGAAAACCCAGTTCGAGCTGAAACTGACGCAAGAAGTCACCCAGTTCGCCCAGCTCCAAAAAGACTTCGCCAAATACGGTTACTGACTCTGACAGTAGTAAATCATGACTCTCACCACGCTTGTAAGTAGTACTTCAGCACGTACTATGTTGAGACGCTGGGGCTGGGGCTATGACGATATGACGAGCAGAGGTGGATGACCGGCGCGAGAACAACGCGCTGGAATCGCGACAGGTAGCCCCATGCAGGTGCTCGAATCTTGCGGCAGGGAAGCGCCACGTCTAAGTAGTAAGACTGTATTTCAGTCAGAGTCATTCTGAATCTGTTCGGTGCGCCGGCCTGCGCGTCCGCGCTTGGTGACCAAGCAGATGTGGGTTCGCACGTGCTGACCGCCGCTTATCCGATGGCGCTCGCGGCCGTTCACTCAACACTCAGTGTCAAAGTGAGTTCAAACGTCGGTCCTTTTCGGAATCGGAAGTCCTCAAGTTCTAGAAATCTATGATTTGTTTTTCGCAGCTGTTTTATTTCGCCTAACCCTCCTCCCATTGCTTTCGTGACCATACGGTGGTGTATTCGCTCACTCGCATGGGGCTCTGATGATCAATGAATTTATGAATGTAGCTTATGCGGCGCACTTTTCCCGACAAAAATTTTTCAATGCGTACCCCGCCGCTCGGCATCCATCTTTCAGTCTAACCTTTCCTGGAGGATCTATCATTGACATTGTGCATCGTTGACTGCGTGTCCGTGTGCAATTATTATACCAATTTCTTGAACTACAACTACAAGACTACAAGAGACTCCCCACCGTGGGTGCGGTGGTGGCTCTTCAATGGTCGTCGCGCTCGGAACGGACCGAGGGGTTGGGCTGCAGCACAAAAGCTGCTCTCCCAGTGCCTTCGCGCATTAGGAACTCCCGCAGAACCACCTCTGCAGGAGTTCCGCTCAGGCGATCGCTGCAGGAGTTTCGCGACTGCGGCGGTCCGGGGCAAGATGAAGGCCAGGGGAACAACGACCGCGAGGCGCCACGGTAGGCTCCGGGCTGTTGCGCGTGGCGAAGGCTATGTTCCCGCACCACCACGATTTGATTTGCGAAACCACACGAGGAGGCTCACTCTCGCGTCCAGCGTAACCGCTCTCCGGAACACCTTGCCCGCTCTTCCTCACCTGCATCGAGGACCCCGTGGCGCGAAGATAGCTGCGCGCCGCGGGGCCGAGGAAGAGGAACTCGCGGACCTACTTACTCGAGTCGACCGCGGCAGGAGTTCCGCTACGGGAAGGGGGATGTTCGTTCTTTTATTATATTAATTTATTCGGGAGAATGTATAATTTGGAGTAACGTGCTGCGTCATAGCTATGTCCCTCCGGCTGAGCAGTAGTACTCATACCGCAGATGAGTGCAGCCATTCGTCTTCCAAGTGGTCATGCATACGGGTACCGCGCAGTCTTATTTTTGGGTGGAGAAAGAGACAGGAAACAAAACGTTGCAGCAACGCTACAGAGTGAGAACTTTCTTTTGAAAAAGCATAGGGACCGAACATGCAAAAATGCAGAGGCAGCGAACCGACAATACATCGTGACGTGAAATCCATTCAGTGAACGAAGCAATCTGGATTTTTCCATGGGATGCGGCTTCGGCATTTATTTCCGACTAAAGTTGTTCCCCTATACTTCCCGCGGGGTGCGAATGCGATTTTTGTGGGAACAAGATGAAACTGAAAGGGTGAGCTGTTCGTGCAGAGGTACAAGTAAAGCACAGGTCTATTAGCACCGCAAAAAATAAAGATTGTTAGCACAAATGTTTGCGTCGTCGAGGCGGCAGCTTTTCTCCTCCTGCTCGTTGCCGGACCGAGGTTTGCGTGCTGGCGGGATGCTGTGCTCTGCGTCAATAGGTGCCAGCGCCTCTCCCTCTTCGGCAACGGTTGTCGCGGATCCTCGGGCAAAGCTTATGCAGTGCATCCTGGACGCCATGCCCGCCGCGCCGGCGGCGCTCACACGAAGAAGCCTCGAGGTGGTGAGCGACGCTGGCGCCACCACCACGAAAAGCCCGGCCTGGGAAGATACCGCCAGCAGGGTTCTGACAGTCAGCAACATGATGATACCCGGAAGTAGCGAGGACGCAGGAGTTGTGGCAAAGAATAATTACACGACGCTGATGAACCCCGAACTCGTGATGTCGTTCGAGAACGTGCGGCGCCACATGCAGCACCCCGCGACCTGGCCGCTGGCGCCGAGCGATCTCTGCTTGCTTTGGGAGCACTTCTCCCTCCTCAACCGGAAGCTCCCGCGCGAAATCCGCCGCTACCTGCACAAGCACCTGGCGCTGTCCCGGTTTTCCCTGGAGCAGTTGTCCGTGTTCGTGGCCCACGCGTCGCGCAGACTCGTGGAGGAGAAAACGGTCGCGGTTGCGGGACGCGTGCGGGGAATATTATTGCAGGTGTTGAGGGGGGGAGAAGAAGAGGGGTGGTTTCGGGAAAAAGCGCTGCTGCTGAGTGCGCTGAGCACATCTACGCACCGCGCGGAGCCCATCGTCCGGGAAGCGCGGGACCTCCTGCTCCAGTCCCTGGTGAAAACGACTAGCAGCAGCGACGAAAGCGAAACAAGCGGCCCCCTGCGGCTTCTTTCCCTGCACGATCTGACGCAAGGAGTCTTGGCAGTGGCGCGGCACGAGGGTCCTTTGGTGGAAAAGGTGGATAGTACGGCTGCAGGTTTTTTGCGAACACTCCTCCAGCAGCTGTGCCGGCGCGACTCGGAGGCGCGGCGACGGGAAAACGCGCCGGAGTACTCCCTGGTGTACGAACACTACCTCGCGGACGAACGCGAAGACGAACGGGGAATCATCTTCGGCGCATCAACATCAAGACCCCTCCACAGCCGTGATTTTGCGAGCGTGTGCGACGCACTCCATCTTCTGCTACCAGAAGGCAGCACGCCCCCGGAACACGGCGTCGAGAAAACCTTTTTCCCCCGAGCCTTTTTCGGCGTGAAGACTTGGGGGGAGGACGTGCTGCCGTGGCTTCAGAGCGCCTCGTACGCGGTCCTGCGTGACGCGGGGTCCACGACCCCGGCGCAGCTTGCGTCCGTGCTCCGGATGATGAGTGTAGTGTGCCGCGGGGGTGAAGGGGAAGAAATTGAATTATCGGCGGCGAAGATGAAGATCTTTTCGGCAGGGTCTCTTCTCGCGCAGAAGAAGATCGCGGAATTCAGCTGGGCGTCGTTGCTGGTGACACTGGAGGCGTTCGCGGCAGTCGGGGTCGCGGATCTCTACTTCTTGAACCGGCTGCTGCTGCAACTGCCGCGGCTGGCGGAGTGCCACGATGCCAGTCTGAATGACGTGTGGCGGCTGCGGAGAGGGGTCTTGGGTGTAGGGGGGGGTCTTGGGTGTAGAAGCGCGTTTGCCGCGGACTTGCTGGAGGACATGACTTTGGAACGCTCGTGGCAGGCGGGCAAAGTGCGACCGAAGCAGAAAAAACCACCGATGGCAGAGCTCTGGACCGGACGGCGCGGACTCTAGATCGATTGTTAATTCCCCCTCTGCCTCTTATTTATTCGGTGATGGTCGCTGCCGTGCCAAATCGATTTGTCTCGCATGCCAGTCGATCTCAGCGAATTGTCATGGATGTTGGGAGATGATCGACTACTTCAAAAACTCAGACTCTATGTACAAACATAGAAAGGATCAAGGATGATGTCATCCCGCAAGTAGTGTACGTGTATCGTATATAAATCAAACCGTTGTGATTGTGAATCCTCGTGAATTGGTCAGTGCAACAATAGCGTCCTCCATCCCGCCGCCAGGCGCATTTGCATTTGCATTTTCGTGATGGTGGTTGGTTTGGGAATCTCGTTCAGACTCCTGTTCTGCCATCGGTCTGGTATCGCAAAGAAGGCCTTGTATGTTTGTAGCTTCAGATTCAGAAGTAAAAAGTAGCTCGCTTTGATGTGGTGTAACTGTAAGTAGCATTCCCATTTCTCGACGACAGCCTCTATCAGCTTTTCGATAGTATGATAATGCTCGCTCTGGAGGCGCAGGTAATGGCTGCCACTGGGTGGCCCCAGTGGGCGCTTCGCACCCTGACCACCCTCGGCGTGATGACGTTGGGGGTCGTGGGCCTGGAGACCGTCGCGTCGAAGGGGTTTCTGGGCGCCGGGATGAAGGCCTCGTCGTCGGAGAAGGAGACAAAGATACCAAAGGGCTTCCGGGTCTTCCAGGTACAGTACCTCTCTGTGTACCTGACGATCATGCTCGCCGACTGGCTGCAGGGCACCAACATGTACACCCTGTATGACGGATACGGGGTGGACATCGGTACTTACTTTTACTACTTTCATTAACTTCAAAAAATATAATATATGCTGGGAAGGAGTACTAGGAGCGATGGATAGAATTAGGGCCTAGACGACGTAGTTGTGGTTGTCGGAGACCTACAGTTTCTAGCTCGCTGATTGATGTGCTGCAGTTGTGATGATCGAGTGAAGTGATGGGTGGCTCATACATCGCTCGAGTCGTCGAAGCAAGACAGTACCAGGTCGATCAATGCAGCCAGCAAAGGGGTGACAAAGAGCACCCCGGAAGATGACAAAGGGCATCGAGGATATGGCAGTTTCGAAGTGCAAGAGTAGACGGATCGCAAATTGATGCAGGACAACATGAAGCCGATTAAAACCTCCAGAGCACCGAAACAGGAACAGGAATGAACAACAAGTAACATGGTAGTACGCATGAGACCGACAAGCACATGCAGCACATGTTCCACGAAGACCGGCACCGCGGAGCGCACCAACCGACACCAGTGTCACCCAGTGCTTCGTTTCGTGCCTACCTTCCCCGTACTGCCTTTACCGGATGTGGCAACGCGACGGCCACAGCTGCTCGTCCCCTTACCACATTCGGTGGTGGGTGCCTCGGGCCACCGTCTTTCACCCTGCGCGATGTTTCCTTTCCCCTCTGTGACCTCCCGTCCTCCCACGGTCTCAGCCGTGCGCCAGATTGTTTTGCCTTCGGTCACTTGCCCTTCCCGTGTGCTTAGGATGTCGTGTTCACTACTCACCGTGTGTGGTGAGTAGTGCTTTTACTCTTATTATTCCATGTCAGCGTCAGTTGACTGAGTGGTTTACTAAGGTAAAATGTGTTCGCACGGAACAAACACGAGAGATTGGAGTAGGGCTGCCGTGGAGGCCTTTGCGAATGAGAGGTACAACCGATGAGTGGCTAATTACTTACTTGGAGTTAAGCCCTGCTGTGGCATGGTGCGCAAATTATAATTGGTCCGAGCCCCTATGGCGATGAAGGTTTAGGTCGACGCTCAAGCACCGCTAATTAAACCCGGGTTTGGCTACAGCAGTAGTTAGCTCCTTATTATTTACTTTTCCTTATTTGGCTACCTTACCTTACCTTATTTGGCTTACTTGGCTCGTTAAGGTAACGTACGCGTGGCTCGAAACCCGCTAATGAACCCGCGACATCGCTCGAGTGAAATAATAATTATATGCAGGCTCCTTATTCCTTACGGGCTTTCTGTCGTCGGCGGTGTTCGGGACGTTTTTGGGCATCTACGTCGACAAGTGGGGGCGCCGCTTCGGCTGCATCATCTTCTGCCTGCTCGAAGTCATCATCAACGTCCTGGAGCACGTATTAACACTTCATTCGAATAATTTCGTTTTCGAACCAAAATAATGCAATTACTAATCTAGTCAGTCTGTCATCGCCTCCCACTCCTTCAGGCTACGGGAAGAAGTTTCAGCTGTAATAATCCATTGTGCAATAATCTATCTCTACTCGAACTCGAGTATCATCATTTCCCATGCATTCCGTCCCTCAGGTGAACAACTTTCCTCTCCTCCTTGTCGGTCGCGTGCTGGGCGGGATGACGACTTCGATTCTTTTTTCGGCGTTCGAGTCGTGGATGGTGACGGAGCACCGGAAACGCGGCTTCCCGGAGAAGCTCCTCGAGTCCACATTCAGCATTGCGAGCGCGGGGAATGGGCTCATGGCCATCAAGGCGGGAGTGATTGCGCAGGTGGCTGCCGACATCGCCGGCGACATCGGGCCCTTCCAGCTGGCGATTCTGCTCACAATCGTCACGTGGGGAATGGTCCTCTTCTGGCCGGAAAACACCGGGGACGCGACGCATTTGCAGGACATATCCAGCGGCTTCAAACAGGTCTGGCGGTTTCATTTACAGATTTAGAATAAAAAAGGCAGCTGCAAACGCGTGTTGAAGCTATGTGAGCTACAGCGGCTACGCGTGGACGCCGCGGACGAGGATCCGGCGATTCATCATTCACTTAGAAATTTTTGCGGTTCCTCGTCCTGATTTTATCGACGCAATCCAACGACAACGAGTTGAGATAATCGGTCAGTGCTGAGATGTATAAAATTATAGCCCAATTGATTCTACAACAGGCGATGCGGTTGATTCGGAGCAGCCCTGGGATGCTGTGCTTAGGGCTGTCGCAGGCGTTTTTCGAGGGTGCGGTGTACACTTTCGTCTTCATGTGGGTGCCGAACATGCAGCTGGTGGCGAAAACGAAGGCCCTCCCCTATGGCCTGGTTTTCTCCTGCTTCATGCTCTCCATGACGCTCGGGGGAGCACTCAGTGGTAGTCGTTTGTCTTTGTGGTCCTATTGTACCCACTCTTCATAGTACTGTGCTGGTAGTCGTTGTAGTGGTGCCGAGACGCAAAAACTACGTACTAGAGCAAGAGCGCGAAGGCGCAGGAACCAAAAAAAAACCAACATCCGCCCCCAGGTATTTTGATTCCTTACCTCGGTGCCCACGCGATTTGCCTCGCGACGTACGTGACTGCTGCGTTGGCCATGGCCACGCCGATTTTTTTCTATGACTTCTGGCCGGTGTTCGTGTGCTTCCTCGTTTTGGAGTGCGTGCTCGGCATGTTCAACGCTGGCGGCGGGCTGCTGCGCAGTCAATTCTACCCGGAGAAGATGCAGAGCTCGCTCATGAACGTGTTTCGCATCCCGCTGAATTTATTGGTCGTGCTTGGCACCAAGCTCACCTCCTGGGCGGGAGGCGACGTTCCGTCCTTGCAGAGAGTGTTTGGCGTGGTGGTGTGCATGCACCTGACCGCCCTGGTGTTCCAGGCCTGTCTGTACTACCAGGTGAAGACGGGCAAGGTGAAGCCGGTACTGGAGGAAGCAGCGCAGGTGGGGGGAGAGCAGGTGGCGGGAGTGGGGGCGGAGAAGAAGGCATCGGGAGTTAGACCCAAGTCGAAAAGCAGGACGAGCTCGAGCGGCGGAGGTAGCGGCAGTGCGACGGCGAAGCGCAAGTCAAGCACGGGGAGCGCGAAGGGGGAAGTCGTCGAAGCGGAGCTCGTGAAGAGAAAAGGCGGCAAATCTCCCGCAACCGCAAAGTCGGAGACGAAGTCGCCGGCAGGCGGACGGAAGAGCCGAGGCAGATCGAGCAGTCCGAATAAGAAGAAATGAGAGTGGTCGCAACTACGACTGCAGGGGGTGCTTGTTGAAAACGAGAGACCGGGATCTATGGGGCATGGGCATCTTCGATTCTTGTTGGGAACAAATAGCTGGAAAACCTGGTCGCTTTTCTGATATCACACGCAAGGAGTAAAGTAAGTACTGAAGTACTTACGTGACGTATCCTTCCATGACCAGCGCACGCGGATGGAAATGGATGGAAAGATAGAATTTTCTGAACCTGGACCACACGCCGGTTATCCTGCTCGCGCCCCATTTCGCATATCGGTTTGGCTGTAAAACGCATGACTTTTGGCACTGCCACTTGTTTGTTCGTGTGTTAAATTAGTGTCGTCCCTTCGGTGCAGGTCCCTTGATTTCGTGCCTTCTGTACGACTATCTTTCCATCGGTGCTGGCTGGCAAAGGTTATTGATTTGCACTTTTGACTTAAGTACTTAATCCTCGAGTGCGAGTGCATGAACATGAAACAAACTTGCTCACAAGGCCAACGGTCATGATACTTGCCAATCTGTATCGGCATCATCGTCTATCTTCCAGGAACACTGCAACCTGATCCGCTGCGCGAGTGTCACATATTTGTACTTTTTACCCGGCGACCCGGCATCGTTCGTGCATGAAGAAAAGGGCGGAGTTTCTCATAGCCGACGTCTGATCACGTGAATACCACTGCGATGGAGTTGTTTGTTCATAGAGTCCGTGAATAATATGTCTTCTTCCTTAGAAGTTCCCCAGACACTTCCGGTTTCGCCGGAGGATCAGGACGCTTTCGAAAGTTGCGACGAGCGGCCGGAGCTCATCTTGCCCGAGCTCGCGCAGTCTCAACAGGCCAAGCCCTCAAAAAGTCCGCGCCCACGTTCGCCTCCTCGTCTTCATCACGATCACGCGGGCGATGTTGAAAAGGACAAATCACTTCCGAGAAGCTTGTTCCGTGAAGAAAAATCTTCTGTTGAGCCACCTGAGCAGGAGAGCGGGCAACGGGGCGCGGTGCGAGCGGAACCGCCTGCGGTTGATGCCCCGGGAGCGGTGATGTGCCGCCCACATGAAGAAAGCCGGGCCGACAAGCTTCCGGACAAAGTTCTTGGCCGGGAAAAAGAAGGAAAAGCTTTCTCCTCCCATGTCGGTACGCTTGTGGACGGCAGTGCCACTTCCCTGCCGTCCACAGGCGTACCGACATCGGAGGAAACCACGGGAAACAACGAGGACATCAGAATCAGAGCGAAATCGCCATCAGCAGCACGCGCGAACGATGGCAGAAGTTTGGGGAGCAGTACAAAGAATGGTGGCACATCACACAACGCAAATCAGACCGAAGCGCCCTCTTCAATATCGGTACGCGCCGACTACAACTCCTCTGCACCACCATCAACGTCCTCGTCATTGGCACCAGCGCCCTCCTCGTTGACTGAGCTGGAGGAGTTCATTCACGACGGGTCCTTAGCCGAGATTCGCAAGGCCCTCCCGCCTGAGAGGAACTCGAGTAGAAGTGACACCCGGCCGTCGAGGAAGAGTGGCATCCTTGTGGGCTCTCTGCAGAACTACAACTACGAAGAACTGCCGCGAAAAACACTTTCCCGCGAAGATATTTCCCCAAGAACGCATTGGCCTTCGGAGCAGCAGCTGGGAGGGCTTGGACTGTTCGAGGGCGATGGAATCAACTTGCCCTCCTCAACAACTACTTCGGTGAGCAGCTCCAGCAGAAGCAGTTTTGGAGGGACGATCGAGTCCTCTCAGGATCGTTTCCGCAGCGCGTCAGCCGGCGCCGGCACTTCGCACGCGTCTTCACTTACGACGGAGCGCAGCTGGTTACCGCCCCTGCGTGGGAACATGAACATCGGGTCGCGGTCCCCCTCGCCTCCATTGAACATGAGGGAACATCAACATGGCTCGGACCATGCGGCTGAGGACTCGCTGCGTGCCCGCGTTCCGGATCTCCTCGAAGGCATGAACCGAGCTTCGGAGCGGACGAATGAGTACGAGCGGCGGGCCGCGGACGCCAGAAAACGGCACGCCAGCCTGCTGAACCAGTGGAAGATGGCGTACCGGCAGATGCGCAGTTAAGTAGGGCTATGAAAGAATAAACTCAGGCGATGCCGGTAAGGTCAAGGTTTAGGTTTGCCTGATGTCTGACTGGGTCACTCATCGAAGAATACGCACCTCCTTGCCTCTCCGACATGAGATTGCTCCCCGCCTCCCCTTCAGGGGCGAGGTCTAGGGTCGGCAGTCGGACTAGATTTATTCCGACGCACGCCCCCACGGCCGACGAGGAGGCTGTCGGTCGTTCCATCTGTGATCGGTGCTGACTCCCATCGCTCGGCATAGATTGCGGCCATAGGAAGCCGCCAGCGAACCTTCTCAGTCGGCGGGTACTATCGCTGCGTGGGTGACCGTCTCCATCACTGAAGATGGGAAGATGTTGACAGACGGAATTTGCTAACGGCCATCAAACCCATATTAATCATAAATCGCTACGCCTATCGCTGAACCATCGGATTCGTACCTGGGTAGTTTTTTCGTCCTAGCGGCTCTTTGTAACGCAGCGTCCGCGGCCGCGAGATCGACCTTGCCCGGCCCTTTTTCGAGCAGGAGGAGCGGAAGGAGCGGAGCGAACTCGAGATGTACCACGCGCTGCAGGGCTTCACCGACGCGCAGGAGGTACACGAAACGGCGAAGGAGGACTTGCGGAGGCTGGAGGAAGCGTTTGGAGGCTGGGGCGCACACGAGGTGCGGCTGGAGATCGAGGAGCAGGAGGCGGTGTCGAGACAAACACTGCTCATCATGTCCGCGCAGCAAGACCGGGACCGCTGCGAGCAGGTGTACGCCGCGGCGCTCCGGAAGTTTAGGCAGCGGGAGTTTTGGAAACACATATAGTATGTCCCTTGGTATGTCCCAATACATAGGGGAGGGTGGAAAAACGGACGGTAGAGGTGTGCGACGTCGCTCCGCCTGTGCATTCATCTCTGGGATCGTGGGCGGCACAGCTAATGTTTCTGTCATCGTGCTGTGCTGGTCGGTGTATTTCGCGGCACCTCCCGCTGGTTAGTGCCCTTCCGGCTTCTTCCCTTTAATCAAACTGTAGGGGGGTTGAGCGATCTTTTTTTCTTTCATGACCGCTGCGCCAGGGACACGCGCGTGCTGGATGTGGCCGTTAGATGGACCAAACCGTGCTGATCGTAGTCCAGTTTCTAAACAAATATAGAAGTATGTTCCTTGATGGTTTTGGTTCCGTTCCCGTGCTGCTGTGGGCCACCACAGACATTGGCTATAGCTTTCGCGGACTGTCAATGTCATTCGGATCCAAGGATCGGAGTCAGTGTCTGGGAGCCGAAGAATCCTCGCTTTGAGTGTTCTTTGGGGCCTAATATGTCGACGATGGCCGCTTGCGCTTTAGGAAATGAGCGCCTGAGTCGGGGAAAAAGGTGACGCCGAAACTAGACACCGGTACGCAACATGTGCCGGAAGCGGAAACTGCTGGAGCTAGATAGGCCTACAAAATTAAACATGTCCCCGAAAAATAATCGCGTCCTCTTCATCACATGTTTGAGTCTTGGTCTGGCGCCCTCTTTGGAATCATCTCGCTGGGCTTTCATCAAATTATTCATTCGAGGAACATGATTGACTTGTAGGGGCAGCACCAGATAATCGGACATACATAGCTGGTTCTCTCGCCACCTGCATAAAGTTCGTGGCCGCGTGCGACGGGCTGGAGAAGCGGCGGGGGGAGCTGGGGAGCTGGATGGTGGAGGAGATCCGTCCGCTGTTCCGGCAGATGGTGTACTACCAGCAGAGCCTGTCCGGATTGGACCAGGAAGTGGCCGACATGGAGGCGCACGCCGCGCAGGCGCGACTGGAGTACCAGAGCGCGCTGCGGGGGTTGGAGAAAATCAACGAAGACATACACGAACTGAGAGCTGCGGGTGCTGGTGCTGCTGGTCGTTGTGTGGAGGGTAAGGAGGGGGAGGCGGAGGGAAGGGGGCGGCGGAGGGAAGGGAAAGATAAAGATGACGATGTTCATATTGATGTGGGGGGTGGAGAGGAAGAAGACGCTGAGGTGTGGGAGGAGGAAGATAGGAGCCACGGCGGAAACACACTGCGTACGAACCCGTTCAGCTGACCCTTTTGGCTAGGAACCAGTGTTCGAGCACATATGCACCACAGCTATGCTGTTCATTTTCAATCGAAGATCGATTCTAGAGGAGTCTTAGTCCACTTTGGACCTCTGTGAGCAGGAGTGTTCGTCATCGCGCAAGTGAGGGAGAGTTGCAGCTTTCAGAGAGCGTTTCGCCGCATCGCACGACCAGCACATCTTCTTGCGGAGGTAAGTAATTCCAGATCCTACCGACATCGGCGCGTCGGCATGGGGCTCTTCGTCGTGGTCGACCGATAGACTTTGTGGCGTTCTTTTCTTTGACAGGATGCGATGAATGATTGATAGAGGAGGTCGAGGTGGTCGTTGATGCGGGTTTTTCCAGATCTTCCCGGTCTGGACGTCAGTGGCCTCCTGCTCTCGCCAGTGAACATCGGAAGATAAATTTCAGATCTTCTAGCTAGACAGTTTAGTAGAAGATATCCTCGATAAAGTAAGAGTCATCCAGCGATAGCTCTAGGTCAGCCCTCGCACCAGAAATCGCAATCGGCCCAAGATGGAGCAGCATCAGGTGCACGTCTGGGAGAACACCTACCAGATGGAGCCCAAGCCCGACCAAAAGTTCCTCCCTACTCGCGTCACCGAGATCATCGACGAGGTCATGACCAAAAAGCTGCAAGACAGGTGCAATCCCAATCCATCGATCTTTCTAGTACAACTGTCATCAATCATGACAATGAAATGCCTACCCCAACCAAAAAACACTACAGGGAGTACGACCCGGACCAGGCGAAGACGTGGACTCTGGAGCTGTGCAACGAGATCAAGGCGGCGGTGAAGGCGCACGGTTCGATCCCGCGGCACAAGATCATCTGCCAGGTGGTCATCGGCGAGGCGGCGGGGCAGGGTTAAGGAGAGGCGAGGAACCCATTTCCCTCCGGATGAAACCGAAGATGTCGGAAGGAGTAGGAGACCTACTTATGAATGTAGTTCGTGACCGATTTAATATAATTGGTGTGGTAGTATTAGGGTAATTGGGCTGTCCGATGGGGGGCGTGTGCGGTGTTGTACTTGGTAGTTGGTACTGGTATTGGACTGGAATTTGACTGGTATGGGTCTGCGATTGGGGTCTTGTATTGTTTAGGGCGAAAGTGTAGGGAAGCAGCGGGGATAGGCTTCGGTTTGGGGGTCGCAGCTTCAGGCAGTTCTTACAGCGGAATGGGTCTTCGATGTTGATGTCGGGTCGACGATATTTCACTTGTATTTGACTTTTATTTAAGCGTCGCGTAGTACTAGGCTACGAGACCCAGCACGAACCCAGAAACAAAACCGGGAATGGCTTTTTTCGCTCTCTAACAGCGCATGCGCGTGGTCTCCAAGTGCCTCTGGGACGTGAACGTGGACAACTGGGCCTCCTTCTCCTTCAAGTCCCCGACCATGTTCGCCGTGGGCATGGTGTTCGGCTGCTAGGAAGGGACCATCGATTCATTCTTTCACCAGCCATGGTAAGTAAACGGTATTAGTTGTTGTACACAAACTGCGTGCTTTTTACCCAGCAGGGAAATAAAAGATCGGTCCTAGTCTATCGAGGGGGTAGCTAGGGAGTGGCTCCCTCAGAAGATTGATGAGCCACCGTCGTGGGGGACAGGAACGTCTGCGCGCACCTGCACCAGTAAGGGCGCGGAGAGTAGGCGCGGAGAGTAGGAGCCTATGTAGAGCAGCCTAGCTGCATGTGGAGCAAAACAGACGGCCCAGGGGGGCGATCTGATGTCAGCTCCAGGCTGATTCGGGGTGGAGCCTGCCGGTCAGGCGGATGAAAGCCGGCTATCTACCTCCGTGGCGAACCTCTTGCCAGAGCATAGCCAAAGGGGTCCCCGAAGAGCACCTCATAGGCGCAAAATTTCAGTATACCACGCTGCACCTACTTACCATCTGGTCCCGCCATAGCTGCTACTACGAGTGACCCTTTCGAGGTCAAACCATGCTACAATACATACAAGTACAGGAGGACCGAGGGAGCTGTGGTGGTCTGTGCTGTGAAAAGGTGCTGAATGGGCGATGCGGTTGTGGACCCGTGGTGATTTATCGGAGCGGGGTATTACTGTAGTTATCGCTGTCGCTGCTCCAAATGCTGGGGCAAGAACCTAATATTGACCTACGATCGATTATTTCGATCAAATCAGGAGCAGATCATGGTCGACCTAGGCAATTTGACGCGACTAAATTTAGTCACAAGCGATAGCTTTACCTTTAGTTACCCCGTACCGGTACTGTGATGACGGGGAGTGCTGGAGGTTGTTTTGGGACGGCACCTCGCCTTCGGAAGAACTAGTTTATTTGAGACCGACGCGGAAGCGGAACGATTGTGCTCAGAGGACGAAAACAAAGTTCGGACAATAAAACGTCATGCGATTCGTGAGGTCCTCAAAAAGCGATCATCCACAGTTCGTGATCTTGGTGTCGCTGCTTCTTGATGCGAAACGACAAGCTGCCATCGATCTGCCCGCAGATGTGACGAGAAGCTCGTGAAGCTCGTCCTGTAGCAGGAAGGCAGTGGCTATAGTAGAAGAAAATCAATTCGATGAAAAGGTTGAGGAGTCCTTGAAAAAATTTGACACGACCGCTACGAATATTCCATAGTATGAGCTCCATGGCCAACGTGCCTTTTTCATCATTGTTCCTGTACCATTTCCAGAAGGAGAAAGATCGGCTTGCTTCGGCAGGCTTCGTGTCAGATCACTGCAATCGATTCGGAAGTCGTGCCGGTCAGCAGTGGACGCGTGAAGCATTCATTCTTTTCTCGGCCCAGCCGAATCCGCATCGCGTCGGCCGATGGCAGAAAACGATCCGACGTCGGCAGAAAAATGGTTCCGGCCTTAGATCCGAAGTGGCGCTTGCTGTCTGTCGCTTGTACCGCTCTCGTACGGCACTGGAAAATCTCTCTACTTCGTTTTGATCCCTTGCTACTTTATTTCAGCGACCTGAATTATTTTTTATCTTGGGAGCAGCGCTCTCGTCGACCTATGTATAGCGACGTCTACCGATACCTATGATCGAGTAGTTCTGCTTCATCATGTGTAGGTCCTAGTCCTAGTCTGTGCTACTGCTACTAGCCGATATAATCGAGTAGACTCGCATCCATCGCAGATCCAGTCCACTGCAGTTTTCAATCGATCTTCTTCAACGGCGGCAAAAATTATATCGATAGAAAGATGACGGTCCCGGTTTCTCTTTCCGAGGAGAACATCTCGCTGCTGTTCGACCACTGCGCGCGGAGTCATTCCCTGCCGGAGGAGATTTTCGATTACGCGAAGGACGTAAGTGTGCAAATCGCGATGGGCGCCGACACCGAGTCGCTGGAGCAGGACCTGCTCGACTCCATCCTGGAGATCCTCACCGAGGCGGGCATGGAGAACGCGGACGAGTTTTTGAAGAAAGTGGCCGCGGTGTGCAAGACCGCGATGCAGCAGAACGGAAGGATCGAGGGAATCATCCGATCTGATTTGGAGGAGAAGAAGGAGGAGAAGAAGGAGGAGAAGAAGGAGTTCTCGCCCGCTTCGCGCCTCGATCATGTTGGGGCAGCTGCATCTTCAGGAGCTAGTCCATCGAACAAAAACGCTGCAGCTGATCCTACTCTTTCAGAGGGGTCTTCAAATAGACGAGACGCCGCGTTCGTCGACGAGAGCCTCGCGAATCTGATGGGCGCCGCTGCGAAGACGAGGACGGCACCGACGCCCGCACTAACGGTGACAACAACTGCTCCAGACTCGAGCAGCAACGCGTACGTGTGCCGTGTGGACGAGCTGATGCTCTTGTACGGTGGCGGCAAGCTGTTGCTAAAGTCCGCGGCTCTGCACCTTCAGCGATCCCACCGGTACGGGATCGTGGGGAAGAACGGTGCGGGGAAGACGACGCTGCTGACCATGATCGCGAGTGGCAAAATCGCGGACCTGCCGCTGGGCAAATACAACATCGTCTCGGTGCAGGCGGCGGTGGCGTCGAGTAACGACTCCGTGTTCGACTACGCCATGAAGGCCTTCGCGGAGCGAAGGGCAAAAGGGGTTCTTGGGGGGGAGAACGCGGAAGCGGTACTTCGCAGTCATTGTTCTTCGAGAAATGCGCGATGAATTTTTTATATATTTAGAAGCCAGGTGGATACATAGCTAATTTACCATGGATTTGATTTTTTAGAACCAAGGTGTATAGCTACTTAGTTTGTTACCGATCATTCGGGACCACAGTCTATAGCCTGCTACCTAGTAGGCCGTGAATCGCACAAGTTGCAGACTCCCGCACCCGCTTTGCGGCATCTCCATGGGCTCGCCCTGCGAAGTTTTTCTAACCTCCCACAGGTTGTCCGTTCCGCGCTGGAGATGGTTGGGTTTGTGTCGCCCGTTGTACTATCTGCCGAGGCTGGTACAACTAAAAGCCACACGACCCCAAAAGTCTTGACGTCGGATATCAAGGAGGACGCGAAGCTGCGTCGTCCTTGGGACGCATGCGTTGCCGAGCTTTCAGGTGGGTGGCGCATGCGTCTCTCCCTCGCGGTGGGCCGGATCGAGTGCGAGAAGCCGGATATTTTGCTGTTGGACGAGCCGACGAACCACCTGGACGTGAACGCCGTGGAGTGGCTGGGGAGCTACCTGAAGACGACCATCTCCGACACGGGCGCCGCCGTGCTGATCGTGTCGCATGACGCGGAGTTTCTAGAAGATGTCTGCACCGACGTGATCCACTTCGACAACCTGAAGCTCACCTACTTCCGCGACGGCTTCAAGCACTTTCGGGAGTCGCTCAAAATGAGTGAGGGGGAAATGAAGGACCTGTTGCAAACCATGGCGCACGCAGGAGAAGATCATGGAGTTGGGGGAGGGTCGACGAGTAGTAGGTTGGAGTCGCAGTCGGTGCCTAGTAGTGGTGCTGCTCCAAATGGGCAGAGCGGCGAGTCGTACATGGTCGTGCGCAAGAAGCAGACGGAACTGGCCGAGCAAAAGATCGAGGACAGTCTGGCGTTTTTAAACCTCGACGAGCAGCTCGGCACGTCCAAGGAACAAGCGCTCGCCGGCGCGTCTTCTTTAGATCAGGGAGGAGGAGGTCCAGGAGAAACCGGCGGCAAGAAGTGGGTCGGCTGCACGCCCGTTGGCGGGGCGGACAAGCTGTCCTTCCCCATCCCCGGCAAGCTCGACGGCATCGCCAACGACAAGAAGGCGATTTTGGAGCTGAAGAACATCAACTTCCGCTACAGCGAGTCCAGTCCCATCGTGTTGGAAGACGTTTCCTGCCGGTTGACCCTCGCGTCGAGGATAGCGCTGGAGGGCGCGAACGGTGCGGGGAAGTCCACGCTTCTCGGGTTGCTCTCGGGGGAGCTCAGTCCGGACCTGGAGTTGCGGAACGGTGGGAACGACACCAAAGCTGCGGAGCCCCAGATGTACAAGCACCGCAACCTGCGGCTCGCCTACATCGCGCAGCACCACACCTTTCACCTGCAGGAGTTCGCGGTTTGCGCGCCCCTCGTCTACATGCAGAAGCGCTTCAAGAACGGCTACGACGAGGAGCTGCAGAAGCGGCTCCTGACATTCACAGAAGCGGAGGCGGCCTTCATCAAAGAGCAGGCCCTGCGGCAGGGGAAGTACGGGAAGAGGGTGCGGGACATCGCCGGCCGGCAAAAGCGCGGCAAGGAGTTCTACTACGAGGTGATGTGGGAGGACCTCCCCGACTCGAAATTAAGGAGGGGATCAACCTATTTTCCT